>PVLD010004594.1:0-123200 GCA_004027595.1 Dinomys branickii
AATATAAAAATTTCATAGCCCACAGGACCTATGAATTTGACACCTACCTAGTTTTGGAAGGGTCAAGGAAAAAATGAGTATGAAGCAAACACAGACTTCTAAAGCACAACAATCGAAGAATGTTTAACGTACGGTCCTAACTGTTTAAGGTCCCCACATTAAGATGAAATTATCCAAGGATAATTTCCACTATTAAGGATATGTGTCTTTGTAAATTTAAGTTTTAATTAAGTATATCTTTCTATCTAGACTTGCAAAAGTATTGTTTCTCCTCTTAGGTATGCGTATTTGTCATTATATGTATAAAGAGCAAAAGAGGGAACCAGAAAAGTAAGATCTCCAGAAAAAATACAGAGTCTACTAAGATCAACACCAGTGTTTTACTGGTGACTTGGTCACACGTTATGAACAAAGGTTAATAATAGAGACGTGACAACACATAATTTGCCATGAGTAACTAAAAAAGTGAGCTTGCTAATACAAATTATTAAATGGCTAATTCTTATACAGACTAAGTTGAAATTAAGATATTAGTATCTCTGAAACATCTGAACAGCTCGTAGGGAAGCATTGTGGAACTAGATTTACGTTTCCCCCAGTGAGTTCCTGTTAGAGAAACACAGTACACTTTGCTTGAAAAGGCCTTTGATACGGGTGGTACACTAGTGCCGAAGACCTACTGGGCAACCTGTGTATCAATGTGCTTATTACAGCACAAATCTTCCTGAAACACTAGACACCAGTTTGTGGTCCCTGTTACATAGGTCCTGAAACTGAGCACAGCCCTGCATTTTTTAAGTTGTAACTCCTTCTTTTCAGTGTTTCTCAGTAACACTGCTTTGCTTACCATGAAAGGCCTATATGTGTGAACACTGAAAGTGTTGCAACTTTAACAGAAACAGTAGGGAAGCACTGTGGAACTGGATTTACATTTCTCCCAAGGAGATCCCCTTGGAGAAACAACGTGCACTTGGCTTGAGAAGGCCTTTGATACGGGTGGGACACTAGTGCCTAAGACCTACTGCACAACCGGGCATGAAAGTTCTCATTACAGCACAAAACTTCCTGAAAAACTTGCACACAGTTTTGTATTCCCTGTTACATACGTCCTGAAACTGAGCACAGCCCTGCATTTTGTAAGTTGTAACTGCCTCTTTGCAGTGTTTCTCAGTAAAACTCTTGCTTTCCTTCAAAGGTCTACATGCACAAAAAGCGAATGTGTTCCAACTTTAACAGAAACAGTAGGGAAGCACTGTGGAACTGGATTTACGTTTCTCCCAAGGAGATCCCGTTAGGGAAACACAGTGCACTTGGCTTCAGAAGGCATTTCATGCAGGTGGTACACTAGTGCCTAAGCCTTACTGGGAAACCCGTGTATGAATGTACTCATTCCAGCACAAAACTTCCTGAAACATTTGCACACCGTTTTCTGTTCGTTGTTACAAAGGTCCTGAAACTGTGCACAGCCCAGCATTTTGTAAGTTGTAACTACTTCTCTTCAGTGTTTTTCAGCAATACTGCTTTCCTTTCGGTGAAAGGCCTATGTGTACGAAAAGCGAATGTATTGCAACTTTAACCAAAACAGTTCGGAAGCACTGTGGAACTGGATTTACTTTTCTCCCAAGGAGATCTCGTTAGGGAAACAAAGTGCACTTGGCTTGAGAAGGCCTTTGATACGGGTGGTACACTAGTGCCTAAGACCTACTGGGCAACATGTGTATGAATGTCCTTATTACAGCAAAAAACTTCCTGAAACACTAGACACCAGTTTGCGTTCCCTATTACATAAGTCTTGAAACTGAGCACAGCCCTGCATTTTGTAAGTTGTAGCTGCTTCTTTTCAGTGTTTCTCAGTAACACTGCTTTCCTTTCGCTGAAAAACCTACCTGTGCAAAGAGTGAATGAGTTGCAACTTTAACAAAAACAGTAGGGAAGCGCAGAGGAACTGGTTTTACATTTCTCCCAAAGAGATCCTGTTAGCGAAACAAAGTGCACTTTTCTTGAGAAAGCCTTTAATATGGGTGGTACACTAGTGCCTAGGACATACCGGAAAACTCCTGTATGAAAGTGCTCATTACACACAAAACTTTCTGAAACACTTGCACACTGGTTTGTGTTCCCTGTTACATGGGTCGTGAAACCGAGCACAGCCCTGCATTTTGTATGTTGTAACTGCTTCTTTTCAGTGTTTCTCAGTAAAACTCCTTTGCTTTCCTTGAAAGGCCTATATGCGCAAAGAGCTAATGGGTGGCAACTTTAACAGAAACAGTAGGGAAGCACTGTGGAACTGGATTCACGTTACTCCCAACGTGATCCCGTTAGGGAAACAGTGCACTTTGCCTGAGAAGGCCTTTGATATGGGTCGTCCACTAGTGCCTAAGACCTACTGGCAAACCCGTGTATGAATGTGCTCAATAAAGCACAAAACTTCCAGAAACACTTGCACACCGGTTTGTGTTCCCTGTTATGTAGGTCCTGAAACTGAGCACAGCACTGCATTTTGTAAGTTGTAAGTGCTTCTTTTCAGTGTTTCTCATTAACACTACTTTGTTTTCCCTGAAAGGCCTATATGCTCGAACAGCGAATGTGTAGCAATCTTAACAGAAACAGTAGGGAAGCACTAAGGAACTGGATTTACGTATCTCCCAAGGAGGTCCCCTTAGGGAAACACAGTGCACTTTGCTTGAGAAGGGCTTTGAGGGGCTGGGGATATAGCTCAGTGGAATAAGCGCTTGCCTAGCAAGTGCAGGGTCCTGAGTTCGATCCCCAATACCGCAAAAAAAAAAAAAAAAAAAAAAGAGAAGCAAACCCATGTATGAATGTGCTCAATAAAGCACAAAACTTCCAGAAACACTTGCACACCGGTTTGTGTTCCCTGTTACATAGGTCCTGAAACTGAGCACAGCCCTGTATTTTGTAAGTTGTAAGTGCTTCTTTTCAGTGTTTCTCAGTAACACTGCTTTGCTTGCCCTGTAACGCCTATGTTTAAAATTAGTGATATATTTTATTTTTTAAAGAATTAATAATAATTATTGAGACCCCAGAGGATTAACAGCAATATATATAAAAATTGGGGGTAAGATGCTTTTAAAATGACAGAGAATGCCTGAGCCTGGGTTATTTATTTATCTGCTTTGGTGATTCTTGGGATCAAATTTAGGGACTGGAGCATGGAGGTAAATTACTGTGTAATTTATCAAGAAAATTAATTTATTTGTTGTAGTTCTACAGGCTGAGAAACGCAATGAGGAGGACACATTTTGTTGAGGGTTCTCCTGTGGCATTCAAACACAGTGGACAGCAGAAAAACATGAGAGTGAGATGGAGGTGGCAAATCTATGAGTTCAGGGCTCTCTTCTGCATCTTATAAAGTCACAGCCCTCATTAGGAGGGCTCTATCTTCATGACCTCTTTTAACACTTCTTATCTCCTAAAAATATCAGACTATGAATTTGAGAACTAAGCTCCCAGGGTACAAACTTTTAGGGAACACGCTCAAAGCACAGTAGCACACAAGGTCTTCTTCCCTACACTCCTCCAAACTCCTCAGCCCGGTCTCCCATACATACACACTATATACACATATGAATCTCTCTCCTGGTAGGGGAGTGAAACAGCATGAAATCTCTGAGTATAGTAATTCTCAGCTTCTCTCTCCCAATATGCACATGCATACATACACTCACACACATGCACACTTTATACTTACACGCAAGAAAACAGACACAATAGCAAGTTCATTAAGCAGAGGCCTACAAAATGCTTTTTCATTTTTGATGTTTTTAAAATGTGCATTATACCTAAGAAAGAGCCAAATAGAAGGAAAAAGATGGCCCTTTTCTTTACTGGTTTTCTTTTACATTGAAAGGGGGTAATGTTATTATGTTAATTGGCTTTCTGTTACTGTGACAAAATACCTAAAAAAAAAAGAAGAAAAGGTTTATTTTGACTCACAATTTCAGAAGGTTCAGTCAGTGGTCAGTTGGCTCCATTGGTTTTAGGCCTGTGGCAAAACAGAAGCACAATGATAAAGGGTGACAACAAAGCTGCTCACTTCATGGAATACAAGAAGTGGAAAGGAGTGAGAGCCCACCCTGCTGAGGTTTCGTCCATCTATTTTTGTTTCATTTAGGCCTCCAACCTATGTGATAATGCTGCCCCCATTTAGGACAGAGCCACACTCTCAGTTTGCTGGCCACTTGCTAATCCTCCCTGGAAACACTCGCATGTACACACCTAGAAATGTACTTTACTAAATTGATTGGATTATCAACTTGAAAAGATTAACTATCACAGCTAAATGCATAATTTTTATAGCGAGGCCACTTCATTTCTTTCGCTAGAACACTTTCTTTTGAGGCAGGTTCTCGCTATACAGTTCAGCCTGGCCTTCAGCTTACTTTGCAGCCCAGGCAGGTCTCGAACTCACAATGATCCTCCTACCTCAGCCTCTGGAGTGCTGGGATTACAGGTGTGCACCATCATGCCCAGTGTAGAACACCAAATTTAAATAGTTACCTTTACTGCTTAAAATGAAATTGTTTAACTTTCCCCTTCTGATGTTCTCTTTAAAAAATACCAAAAAGAGAATTCTTTTTGTGTTTTGGGTAGTGAACTTTAAGATAATAATAATAATAATAATAATAATAATAATAATTAATAATAATAACCACCAATCCAAAAGTGAGTATGTATTTTGATCAACAAAGCAGCAACAGAAATTCCACAAAAATCCTGTTGATTATGCAGAGAGCATGAGATTTCTGCAACAGCAGCTTTTGTTGAGTTTTATTAATTGTCTGGCTCTTGCAAAAGGATCAGATGCTGAAATGGAACACTGAATAATTTGGGGTTAATTTTCTTCCCCTTGCTTTCCTTCTTGTCCTGTGCCATTTTTAAAGTTTGGAGTCAGTGTGTGGAGTATGAGAGCCTGACGCCCCCCAGGAAGGTCATAGTCATCACATGTGCCTTTGTCCCAAGGACAGCTCTGTCATACTGTGCTCATAACTTTTTGTGCTCCCCCTGCTGACTCCAAGTCCAACAGAGAAGAAGAATAAAGGCTGGAAAGAGAACTTGATAACTGCTTCCCTCTGGCTTTTGAACCAGTTCCTGCATGGTCTTCAGTTTAGTAGTCTCAGAATTATTAAAACCAAGAAGCTAACCAGCCTTCTCTCCCATCCCTCAAAAGTGTCTTCTTTCTTGACCTTTAAGCTCTGTCTAGCAATCTGAAGTTCACTGGCTGATCATAGCTTAATTAATTGCAATAGCAACCAGTATTGAGTACCTGTGGCATTGGCAGCACACACTAGTTATGTTCCATGTGATCTCATTTTATCCTCAAGGTAGCTTACGCAGATTATTATTTTAATTTATGGATGATGAAGCTGAAGTTCTATGAAGTTCAGTTGTCTGTCCAAGATCACGTAGCTATTTGAGTTTGGACTTGAGTTCAGGCCTTTCTGATAACAGTTTTATAAGTTTGTTGATGGTAGGATACTGCAAGAATGATCATCTTCCTTTAGTAATTACAGGACAAATATTCACATGCTGTAGAATAAAACACTAGGCTCAAATCTGGATTATATTACCCGCTAGGTTTGTGACAAGGCAAATCTTTTTAACCTTTTGGAGTGCCAATGTCTGCTCTAGAACGTAAAACTTAGTCACATGTAAGGCCCTTGCAGGTCAAGTTTCTGATTCTAGAAAATGGAGGAAAAGGGATTACTGAGTCCATTATCTCCTAACCCAGGAGAATATTAAGGCATAGAGGGAAGATGGCTCAGATTTCTTGAATCCCTCAAGGCTTGGCCTAGACTCTGATGAGCTGCATACATAGAAAAATTATGTGTGCCTGGCACAGGATATGTGTAAGTATGACCTTATTGCCTGAGGTCACTGCCCTTTTAGGTCTAGTTGGTGGAGTAGAGCTGCCTCTGCTTTATGTGCTGTAGTCTGTCTTGAGCGCTTGTTGAAAATTCATCTCTCAAGTACATTCCTTTCCCTTCTCCTTTTTTTTAAAAACACTATAATGCACCTGATCTCGACCTAAGTCCCCACAGGTCTCTATTCCTCTCACCTGAGAAATTTCTGGGACAGGATGTAATTAGAGAAAGGAAGGGATGGGTCTCTGAATTCTATCCAAAGGATTTTTTTCCCAGTCATTAGAAGCTGTATCTTTCTACTTGAAATCTCATATGCTTGTGCAGTAGAGGGTTCATCTCTCCCAGAACTCCTTGGTTTTTTACCTATACTTTTCCAGGCAGTTCTCTCTATGCATCATACACTTCTCCCTAGGAGAATTTTTTCCTAAAGCTCATGTTTTATCCTTGTGGGTCACTCTCCTTTCTGAGTGCTCAGATAACAGTAAAAAGTTATTGTGTTTTTTTTAAATTTTATTTTAAAGACAAAAGAATGGAGACATATGAACCAGAAAAGCCATAAACAATAATACAGAAAATACAAAGTTATACAGAATATAGTAGGGAATTAGCACTGGATGTTGTATTACATAGTTATCTTCACATTAGTTAACACAAAAACATTAAAGGAAATACCAAATTACAGAGAAGATAGTAGGGAATTTGCACTGGATGCTGTATAACATAAAGTTATCTTCACTTCTGTTAATACAAAAACAATTGAGGAAATACAGAATTATAGAGAACATAGAAGGGAATTAGCTCTGGATGCTGTCCTACATAATGTTACCTTCACCTTTGTTACTCAGTTACACAGATGATGGCCCATTTGCTCATTCAATTTTTCTCGTCCCTCATCTCCATTGCCCTACCACTCAATCAGTCATCTTCCCTGTTATAATAACTGTACTCCTGAGCAGCCGCGGGGCCCACTGCAGATCATCTGCGGGGCCCTCAGCGGAGCAGCCGCGGGGCACGTGCCCCCATCGGGGCGCCCTCTGTGACCCTTTTGGCTCTGGCCCGTTGCCTTGATGCCAGAGGCCCTTTCTTCTCCCACCTCCCCCTGATCTCCAGCATTACCGTTCCCCACCCCTTGCAGCTGGGCAATGGGT
This sequence comes from Dinomys branickii, assembly GCA_004027595.1. Lineage (NCBI taxonomy): Eukaryota > Metazoa > Chordata > Mammalia > Rodentia > Dinomyidae > Dinomys > Dinomys branickii. Next base: position 7,031 of record PVLD010004594.1, read on the forward strand.
CTCCGAAGCTGAAGCTGTGAATGCCGAAACGAGGGCGTGGGCCAAGGGTGTGCTTGGAGCAGGGACCTCCTGCCTCTCTGTCTTGTCTCCCTCCGACTGCGCCATGGCAGATCTCCGATCCCCTCCTCCAGAGGAGGTTTTGCTTAGTCTTTCCGAGGGTTTCAGTTCCCATTTCAGATCCTTCTCGAGTTCAGGATATCCATCTCTTTCCTTTCTGTCCTTCACATGTTGCTATATTCCTATGTCTGAGTGGCATTCCTCCGGGAGGTTCTCTCTGTGCTGCCTACCCAGTCGCCATGGGTTCATACAAGGTTCATGTATGCAAGCAGTATGGAGACACTCTTGTTGCTCGTATTAGTAGTTTGGGGTGAGTCCTGAAGCCCATGGATTCGTCCTATTGTTGTCAGGAACAGGTGGTGATTGCGCACGCTGCCAAGGCTCAAGGTGCTCAGAGAGGGCGTTCAGGGTGAGAGCTGAAGCCCAGTAACTCAGTTCATGCTTCCTGCTTGATGTTGGAGTGAGAAGGGCGTGGGGCCGTGTGATCCACCTCCATCTGTAGCTCTCTCTTGCTGTTGTGCTCCAGTTCCCGTTTGTTCCTTGGCTGGATCCCTGGGAGTTGCTGTGACTCTGGGGTCACTGCTGATGCACCCCACTGCTCCCCACTGGCAGCCGCCCACACAGTGGAGAGGCAGGAGGCTACAGCCTCGAGGCAGGCATAGAGCCGGGTGTGGTGGGATGTGTACTGGCTGCTCTGGCTCCACCTTGCCTCCAGGTGCTGATTAGGAAGGTTGCTGCAGGGTGGGGACTCCTCTTCAGCGGCTGTTGCAACCTCTCATCTTGACACTGGATTTGACAACAGTTCCCAACCGCCATTGCCTCTTTTCCTGGCTGTGCCCTCTCCTCTCCAGACCTGGACCAACTCTTGGAACTCTGCTCTCCCCTGGTTGAGTCGGGAGGCTTCTGTGAGCGTGGGTCTCTGAAGCTGAAGCTGCGATTGTTGGAACGAGGGCTTGGCCCAAGAGTGTGTTTGAAGCAGTGGCTTCCTCTTTCTCCGTCTCTTCTCCCTCCAACTGTGCCGCGGCGGCCCTCCAATCCTTTCCTCCAGGAAAGGTTTTGCTTGGTCTTTCCTAGGGCTTCAGTTCCCATTTCAGATCCTTCTTGGGTTCAGGGTACACACCTCTCTCCTTTCTGTTTTCATATTGCTATATTCCATTGTCTGGGTGGTAATCCTCTGGGAGTTTCTCTCTCTGCTGCCTACCCGGTCGCCATCTTCCCGGAAGTCCCCAAGTTATAGTTTATTTTATGTTTTAGTGTTTCAAGGAATTATAGTAACTGCTTGAGGGTGTCTAACTAAATTTATTCCTCACCACTTTGTTGCCAGCTCATTAGTCCATTTGCTTCTGAGGAAATTCTTTTCAGTGTTTTGGTGAACTGCCCAAAGTTATGCAGCTAGTAACAGACAGAGACAATAACTATGCTCAGCTTTGCCAATTCCCATTCCATGGCTTATTGATCACAAACTTGCTCTCTCAAATATGAATTAAAGTATATGTTTTGAACATATTTATTACACATATGGGACTCTCTAACAGAACATTTGAAGTCATGTTCATCCTGAATGAATTGGGAGAGACAGCGATGGACCTGTTTTGCGCTGATCTCACTTTGTACATGTCCCAACTTGGTAGGTCATCACGAGCTGTGATGAACTAAGTCATACTGATCAGGTTACTTCATTTGCCCATCTGGTTTGTGCTTTGTTTTCTTCTGAAGAGTGAATTGTGAAAGATCTCAATGTATGAAGTGCTTCAAGAATTTTCCTATTTTCCCTACCACTGTTTTCATGAGTAATTTTATCACGAGACTGCTAATTTGACAAGTATTCCTTCTTTTCCTTTCTTTTTTCTTCCTGTGTAAGGCATGAAAGTCCCAATTTTTTAATTTGTCTGTCCCATAGTTTCACAGCCTACGTTTTTGTTTGCAGCCTTGTTAATACAGCAACCATATGCCTTACCTGTTACCTTCTTTCTCCTTTTTAATAATAAGGGTCTTTTGTAAAGGAGGACAACCCTAAAGAAATGTGTTATTGGTGAAGTTCAGACTGGCATGATTTGTCTAATGCCTCTGAAATCCCACCACTCATATCTAGCATAAAACCTCCTGACTCCTAAATTACCTTTTGGATTATATACAGGCAGTCGGTATGGGCCTTCTCAGGGGTTATAAAGTAACTTGCTAATCTGTTTGCCAAGACTGTGCTCCCTGATCTGGCCAGATCTGGTCTCTCTGGTCAGACAGGGAGCCTTCACCCAACTGATAAGTCAGCCACTTACCAACTTCCTGTTTTCAGTTCAGGATTGGACTATGACCCTAGGAATCTGCTTGCTTATCTGAGGCCCAAGAAGAGGAAGGGTGACTCCCAAGAGGAAATAGAAACTGTTCCAAGCCCAGATGCTTAAGTGGTTGGTTCAGCTATTTTCACTGAGACCAGGGCTGAACACCCCATGTGTAGATTCTGAATCTTAATGTTTAAGAATCTGGAGGCAGACAAGAGCGATGGCGAAAAAAGGAGGAAATCCATCAAATAAGAGACCTTTGTAATCAGAGTGGACAGCTCATGTTCCAGACCCAATGAGACATGCAAAGAGGTGACATCTTTTTCAGCTTCTGGTCCATTAGATTGCCCTCAAGTCTAATAAGGGGTTTTTATTTTAACATTATACCAAGTTCCTAACTTTAGGTTTATTTACTGTCTAAAGCATAAAGTAGTGAAATTTTCTAAAGTTGTTTCTGATATTTATTTATGGGAAACTGTTTTAAATTTTTATTATTATCAAGTTACAATTCATAGGATAGCATTATATTGTCTCATTGCACTGTTTCTCCTTTGCCCCCTGTACAATGCATCCAGCATGACAGCCAGAATAGTTCTCTCCAGCCCTAAGTAAGGCCAGATCTTCTTGGTCACTTGCATGGAGTTGGAAATCACCCTCCATTTTGGCCTCCTGGCCTTGCCTTGTTGCTCCTTACACACTGTTCTTTATAGAAACCTTTTAACCTGGGAATAGATAAAGGGTGTGAACAACCCATATCCAAGCATTTTACGGCCAATATACCCTGATATTTAATGCACATCAGTACAAGCAGCCTGTGTGAGCTTGGTCAAGTCTTTGAAATTAAGCTTCCTCCTATGTAAGAAGAGAAAAGCCTTCTTTGCTATAAGGCTGGACTGAGTACTAAGTGGGTCAATATATTTTAATTATGTTTTTTCAATAGTTATATATTAAGGGCCTGCTCTGTGTGCATTGCGCTGTGGTCTTGGGGGTTTCTCAGCGAAGAAAATAGGTAAGAACTATGCCATCACACTTTTCTAGCACATTATGCCAACTTACTCAGTTTTAATCTTACCTGGCAATCCAGCACGTAAAATGGAAAATAAACGACCAGAGTGTGAAGTTGTGTTTACTTTTTCCCATCCCCAGCTTCTCAGTAGACATTGGAAGATCTACTGGAAAATAATGGGCCAGGTATGGTGGCACATGCTTGTAATTGCAGCACTCAGGAGGCTGAGGCAGAAGAATCGTTGTAAGTTCGAGACCAGCCTGGGTTACAAAGTGAGCTCAAGGCCAGCTTGAACTGTATAGCAAGAACTTGTCTCAAAAAGACAAAAAAAAGGGAAAATAACATAAGAAAGTATCTTCACATATGCAAGAGCTACAAACTGAGAAGTCAGTGACTCCTAAATTTGCAGTATTCTTCATACTAGATGTTGTCACTGTTGCACAGATTTCTTTGTTAGCAGAAGCATTTACTTATATCTTTAGTGGGAGTATTAGTCACTAGCAGCTCACAGATATCTCCTTATCCAGAGCTTTGTCTTTGGCTCTTTTGTTTGTCTTTTTGAGACAGGCGGCTTTTGTGAATCTCCTTTTCCAGAGATATTACAGGCTACCTGCTTTGCTTACCTTAGGGGCTCTCCACAGGACCAGGCTACAGCTAGGCTCTGGCCGAGCATTCATGGTTGGCTGGCCGCTTGTCCTGCTCCTGTCATTAAATGCACTTCATCAGCAAAGACCTTACACAGACATCTCCAACTCAGACAGCTTTTCAGGGCATACAACCCATGACATGTATATTTTATCACTTCTTCCATATGATTCATAAATGGCACAAAAACGAAGGAGCAAAAACCCTGATTAAAAACCCCGGGAAAAATGCAAATGACACATCAGCAATTTCAACACTTACTGTCAGACACAAACGCCAGCTTTTCCCGCTTGTTGTTAACATTTTATGAATTTGTAAGTACCAGGAAAATGAGTACCCTGTTCAGGTTCTGGAATAGGGTAATGGCCTTTGAGCACTGATTATGCTGCCCATCTTTCACTGAAGTTGAAGTAACGTAGTGAACAGAGAGACTAACTTCAGGATGCTCTATGAGCTATCCTCATCTGAGTGTATGATTACATGAAGCCTACATTATTGTATCCACTCATCCAGGGGAAGACTAGGCATCTTAGGAGAATGAGCAGTAGACATGTTGCAAGTCTTAGAAAACCTGAATACTTCTTATGTTTTAAAAGAAACTGCACTTGACTACTTGAAAATAAGTGGCAATGGGCATATGCCCATTTAGTTCCATGAGCAAGGTAGAAACGGGTAAAGAATAATAATTTTCTCTTTCATAAATTGGTCAGATGCAGATTTTGTTGCTACTGCGGTAGAAATATGGTGGTGGCCTGTGTTGCTTTGTCTTTGTCAGCTCTTGAGGTCAGGAGAAATCATATGCATAAGCAGAGGTGGTTTTGAGCACAATGTTTAGCAGGAATTGAAGATTTTCTTGATCTCATCTTTCTGAAATATTTTAGGAGAAACTATGAGTGTGTACATGTGTGAGTGTGTACCTACAAGTGTGGGTATACACTTGATCCTTTGCGCCCACAAGCTCCATATCTGCAGATTTAACCAATAGTGGATCAAAATATAATACAAAACAAATTCTGTCTGTAGCGAACATGTAGTACAATTAGAAACAATGGAACTAAGGAAGTCATTTTCACCCACTTAATTTCAAGCAGTGCGCTAGGGCCATCCCTTCTTCTATTGTCCTTAGAGAGGTAGAGAATCACATAAAAATAACTCAGGATAATTTTGATGCTCTAGGAGAGAGCATATGTGACTTGAATCTCCTAGCCTACACTTCAGCCATCTTTACACTACTCAAACTCCATTAAGGGTTCATAAATATGTACTGCATATCACGCAAGTAATTAAGATCAGAGTAAATTCTGGGACAGGAGCCCTTGAGATGACTCAATACCCTGTCAATCATTTGTTGTCATTCACACCTAAAGATTCAGGGGAGGCACCTGGTTTGAGATGCATATGTTCTAAATTTCAAAAGCCTGATTTATTGGGGGGCTGCTGTTGGGTGTTGTGATCTGTGTACACTGATTTTGCTATCTTGTTACCCTGGCACCACTTTTCTGTTTGTAATATATCTTTTGTTGGCATGGATTTTCCCTAAATACAACTTCCTGTGATCTTCAAAACATGTAGCGGCTTTTCACTTGCCACTCAATATGTGATAACACATGCAGACTTTTAAAAAATCATTATTCCTTAGATAATGTAGCATAATGATTACTCACATAACATTTATATTGTATATTAGTTATCAGAGAAAATCTAGAAGTATTCAGGAAGTTATGTGTAGTTTATATAAAAATTCTATGTCATTTTATATAAGGAACTTGAATATCTACAGATTCTGGTACTCATAGAGGGTCTTGGAAACAATCTCCAGTGGACACCAAAGAACAATTATCATGTGTAATTCTGTGTTTTGTATGTATATGGATGTGTATATACATATGTGTACTTGTATATATGTATTATGAATATACATATGTGTGAGTATATGTGTGAATATGCATGCGTGTGTGCATGAATGCATGTACGTGCACAGAAGTAGAGCCACCAAAGTCAGGTGTGAGTGTGGAGTCTTCCAGCTGCAAAAGTTTTTTTGCTTAAAGTGCAGAGTTACATTCTTGGGTTGTTTCCTTGGAATAGAGGAAGCACCCTTTGTTGGAGAATTGGAGGATTAGTGGATGGCTTTTTACACCAGTTATCATAGAGTTGTGGAGCTGAGATACAAGGTCAAGTATTTAATTCAAGTACAAGCTTCTGGAAAGATTTTGACTTTTGAGACAGTCTTTATCTCTGAATTGTTGGTGAAATATTTTCTTAGATTATATATAGTATGGAAAAATATTCTGTGCATTTTCACAAATTATATGTGCATCCATATTGCTTGGGGTACTGTCAAAGAAACACATAAAAGAGAATTAGAAGAGTGAACTCATAGGTCTTAATGAAGAGAATTTGTAAAGAAGATAGTGAAAACAGCAAAGATAAGATACCAGAGGAGCAACAGGGAGGCTTTATGTCCTAAGCCTGGAAAGAGAGAGAGAGGTGGGATGAGAGGAATGTGGCCACTGACAAACCAAAGGAAGACAGAAAGAACTGCCTTCCTCTTCTCTTTAATCTCCTGCCCACACTTTCCACTGGCAGTACTAACCAGGTGCTGAAGGCAAAGAACTCTGCAAGATGTAAGCACAGAGCAGGTGTGAAAAGATGGAGGTGAGAGTTCAGAGCTGTAAGAGTAAATGCTCTGAGATGAGCCAGGCACTATACAGGATGCAGAGACAAAGTGTGAAGTCCTTGTATTAGTGTGGCTTTTATGCAGTAGTAGTCTGTGAGTCTAAAACCTCATGATTTGTAATATTATTCTTGTCTCTTCCCCTTAAAGGATCTTCTCATGGAAATATAGGCCCTGCTGTGCAGCTATGCAGCAACCTTACTTCCTTGGCTCTGAAAATGATTACCAATAACATCAAGAAGCATTGGTAGTACATAACAGCAAATAAGAGAAGTGTCCTCTCACATTTCTACCCTGCTTCACGTGCCACATCAAAAACAGTGAGTCTTGTGCCATCTCATGGGGAAAAAACAAGGAGCAACTCTACAAAGGAGGATAAAACTAGGAACCATAAAAGCACATGGCATCTGCTACTTAAATTGCAAAACCAAAGCCACAAATCTATGGTTGGCAACAGAATAAACATCATGTGGTATAATGGTTGATACAATGTGTCAACTTGGGAAGTTTAGAAGTTTAACTAAGTAAATCAGTAAGGGGCCAGGGTCCTTAATTTGCAAACATCCTTAACCTGTGCAAGAGGAGGGCAGGGAGATGGTGTGAGGGTTACATTCATCCTTGGGTGGGTTGCCTGTTTACAATATAAAGGAGGAAAAGAGGCTTGCTCTCTCTTTCTCCTTCTTGCTTTGTTGCTTTTGTATCTTCTGCCACTATGAACTGTTGCCCTTCTGCCATTTCACCCTGCTTGAGAGACAGCTGATTATGTACTGAAACTTCTATAAACTATGGGCTAAATTTATTTCCTTCTTTAACTATCAGGTATTTTGTCTCAGCAATGACAGAAAATTAACTAACACAGAATTTGGTACCAGGAGTGCTGCCATTGCTGTGATTATATCTGACCATGTGGTTCAAGAAGGGGAAGGGCAAGTCCTTTTTACTCCAAGATGCAGAACTGCTGAGTCACTTAGCCAAACCCCTAGATTCCCCAAGTTGACAAAATGTATCAACCATAATATCCATATAGAAATTCTTGAAGATGGTGTGAAGGTCAGTGGTATCAGCTAGGTAGGAGATCATTAAGGATTAAAAATCAAATATTAAGAGATGCTTATGTCATTGTATGTGCTGCTGAATGTGTCACCCAGAGATGGTACTTAGGCCTGCATATCTAAAGTAGGTGTTATGGAAGTAAACTAAGACATGTAGGGTGTGTGTGCATGTGTGTGTGTGTGTGTGTGTGTGTGTGATTTTAAACACTGACAAAAAGATAAATGTGTGGATTCCCTTCTGCAGTAGCCTATTCCCTACTGTTATCAGGCTTTATATGACAGGAATAGATAGGAGGAGGTACACATGTCAACTTAAGGTGGTCTTGTAAGTTTCTATTGAAGGTCTCTTCCCCATGCAGGCTGAGGACCTTCATAATGAAATCTTAAGGAACTCATTTTCTTTTCTGACCTTGCTGATTCTCTGTCCACTTGTGGGAACATCTTTCCAATGAGAGGAGAATTTCATCCTAAATGTTATAGCTCAGTCTTAACTTGAGAATGAGGAAGAAATGAAATAAATTTCAAAGAAAAAAATGTGAGAGGAATTGGGGTTTGGTCAAAAAAGACTGTTGATGTTAAAGATTTGTTAAACATAACAGATATGTGGGCAGGGCATCTGATAAAGACTGTAAATACCTTTCAATAGTGGCGCATGTTTGTAATTCCAGTACTCTGGAATATGTATGAGGCATGAAGATCATAAGATCAAGCCCATTTGGGTAATTTAGTGATGTAGTGAAACTCTCAAAATGAAAAATTTTAAAAGGGATGGGATGTGGTTCATTGAGAAGGCCCTGTGTTCAAATCTCAGTACTGAAAAAGAATCTAAATTTCTAAGTATTAAAAACAAAATCATTCCTCTAAGGGAGAAAGGAAATGGTTAATTGACAGTCCCAGGGGAATCAGTTCTTCAAACTAAATGCCTTCCAGTGCAAGAGTCCCTGAGCTGGAGAATGTGGGAAGGTTAAAGGGGTGTCAGCTCCCTTTGCAAAGCCAAACCTGACAGAAACAGTGTTTGTAAGATCCTTTTGAGAAAGCAAGTAACAGAAAGATCAGAAAGCTCTATTTGAACACAGACTGTTCCAGTTTCACTTTGTTTTTAGAAGCTGCTGTATTTCTGTTCAAAGATGGTGATTATTAACTGTATATTATAAGTAAGTATTCAGATTTTCATAGGTCCACAGTACATTGATGTTAAATAAACAAGTTAGTCAAGTCTGTGGCCACAGACCTAGGAATTTGATCCCTGATGTGGAGAGTTCAAAGGGTATGGGTTTCCTGGCTTTCATTTCCAGCAGCTGAATGGGGGGAGAAGGATATATGTCCTTCTTGTAACTACATACATGGCAAGAATGAGATCTTCCAAATTCCCAAAGAAATACTTTATAAAATCCCATGCATAGTTTGTCTTCTAGGATTTCTTAGCAAGAAATCAGAGACACAGCAAATTGATAGCTTAAAGTTTGCTATTTTCCCCCATAATTATGTAAATGTACATTTTTTAAAAAGGAGATTTAAAGTGTCAGTTTTATTAATATAGAAACCAGATGGAAGAGTGCTATTTGCACTAAATGCCCAAACACAGCTTTCTTTTTCTTTTTCCTGTGAATTGAGTTAATTCATTTAGCTACTGAGAGTTGAATAAAAGCTTGTGGAAATTTGGCTGGACCTTTGAGAGAGAGAGGGAGGAAGGCAGGGAGTCACTGCCTCTGGCATAAGCAAGTGCAAAGAAAATGAGAAGGCAAGCCTAGGGCCAGGGATAAAGCTCAGTGGCATAGGCATAAGTGCTTCCTGGCAAGCCTGAGGTCATGAGTTTGATTACCAGTACAAAGAAAAAAGAAAAAGAGAAGGCAAGCATAGGTGGAGGAGAAGCAGGGCACCACGTCCTCCTGCCTGTTGCTATCTTTACACAGTTGCCCCACCGCTAGAACAGAGAAGCGGATGTCCGCCTCCTTCCTGACCACACAGTTTCTGTTTATCACTTTTCCATAGCAAGCGCACACACAACTACACAACGTTTGACTTGCATGACTCTTCATAGCTCTTGATCTTCAGCTTTTCCCTCTACTGATTTGAAGTTTGCTGATTGGGGCTCTGTAAATTAGAGTAACAGAAATTAGATAAGAAAAAAGATATCAGCTAAGTGACAAGTTCATTGACACATACATAATGTATGCATGTGGGAACACTGTGGTAACTCAGAGGAATGGTTAGAACTTCAATTCATACAGCAACTTAGGAAAGAAAAATGATCTTGTAGACAAATGGTAAAGCAAAAGGAAACAGCTGGGCTTCTAATCAGGTGGATTGTGGGAAGGTAAAGAAATATGGGACATTAATAGAAGATAAAGCCTAGTTAGCAGGGTTTGTTATATAGATTCTTCTGGTACAATCTGTGAGCTGAGTCTAGAATGGTCTCCAGTAACTAGTGTTAGATCTAGTGTTCTTCCTGACAGAGCCAAGAATTTTTTCTTGTGTCAGCTTCTTCTTAATTGGATTCAGCTTAAAATAATCAATATATACCAAAGTAGTATATTTTGGGATGGCAGATCCTGTAATTTCCTCTGAAGGAGAAAGTTCCTTGCTTAACTTTCTCATTCCCTCATCTGTCAAAAGGAACTAGGAATCCTTCTGCATTCTGAGAATTTCTTAGAATAATCCATTCAAAGCACTGACAATTGTATCTAGTAAGCAGCAAGGGCTCAGTAAACACTACCTAACATTGGTATTGTTCCTTCTGATAACATCCTCTGGATTCCCCTAGGATCCTTTGGTTACTGATTTAAGAGTAAGAGAAGTTATGGGTACAACCATAAGAAGCTAGTAAAAAGGAGGGGAAGAGAACTTATTAATATGGTCTGCTTCCACATAGAAATTCTTGGAGATGGTGAGTGATATCAATTAAGTAGGAGATTATTCAGTAAGGATTAAAAATCAGATATTAAGAGATGCTTATTTCAATGTGTGTGCTGCTGACAGTGTCACCCAGAGGTGGTACTTAGGCCTGCAGATCTGAAGCAGGTGATGTGAAAGTAAACCAAACATTACAATGGATATGACTCTGAAAGCTTTTTGAAATGAATCTGGGAGACAAGAGGGCAGGACTTGTGCATGGTTCCAGCTCTGCTTAAGAACGTAAACTTTGATCACCTTCGCCCTTGTCCGCATGTACTTGAAGCAACCAGAGCAACTGGACAATTATATTGTACACAGAGTCTTGTTCTATGAACTTTTCCATTCTGTTTATATGTTTCCTTCTTCCTTAGGTTCTGTGATCCTTGTTGCTTTTCACCCTTCATATCTTTCCTAAGGTTCCACTTTTCTTGTCATCTGCAACACTGATTCACGACTATGTGAGCTTACATCTTCTAAATTGTAATTCCTAAGATCCAAAATAAAGTCTTTTATAGTTTTTCAGTTTCTGAGTTTGGACTGACTAACTGATGGGTAAGAAATTATTCATCAAGTGGAGGAAGGAGATATATGCTTTACAAGTAGTATAAAAAAGAGGTGATATCGAAAGGATGAATATCAAAAGCCTTGGATTTGTAGGGAAAGCTAATTTTAGCTTAACCTGAAGCTGCAGAAATGAATGCGAGGAATGAGCAGATGAAACAAGCCGAGAAAAATGAGCAGGACTTAGTAGCCATAGGACTATTATGGAAAGAATTAAAGGCCAGAAATCATGCAAAGAATTGCCATCAATTTCATCACCAAATGCAAACATGTACTAAACCTCTAGATAATTTTTATCTCATTGCATAAAACCCCTGGACTTTGAAAAAATCCTGTTTACACATAATAACCTATAAACATCACACTAAAACTATGAGGCCCGTCTTTACTAGACTCTTGTACTAGGCACCAAGAGACCAGATGAAATAAAAATGGAGTTACTCATACTGTGACCCCATGTCACTGAGGCTCTGGAGGTAGGAGATAGAAGGTCAATAGACAGATTAAGGCAAGAGCCTGAGTAAACAGGTAAGCCTATTTAGAGTGCAAGGGGCAAAGTGCTAATGAAGTCGATTTCTGTGATGTGAGAAGCCTAGAAACAGTGCCAAATGCAAAGTTTCATTTTTGTATGCCCTCCAGATTTAAAAATGGCATCAAATGGCACCCATCAAGAACAAACTGCCTCATTTTGCACGACCGCCAAAATAGCCCAACAAGGACTGCAAATGAGCTTCTGGATCTAAGTACCTCCAATTTATCCTCCCTTGAAGCCCCTCTCAGCTAGTGAGAGCTTTTCTTTCTCTTTCTAATAAACTATACCTAGTTTATTCTCAACTGCTCCTGGACCTCATTCTTCATCTTCTTCAGAACAAGGACCAGGAGAGATGAGTAAATTGGTAACTATCAAACTGAGGCAGAAGATCGCATGGGAGATATCCTAGCCTTAGGTTTAAAACAGCCTGGATGCCTTCTGGCTCTTGAGGTCCAGAAAACATTCTTCATTCACCATATATACTATAATCTTGACTTGAGCCTGAAAAATATGGCCCTACCTTCACTATATCTCTTGACATGTACCTAAAAAAACATACTGCTGCCCTTATCACACTCTTCCTTGACCCAAAAATTGTGCATTCTAACCACTTCTGAGTAACCAAAGGTAGTCCCATGATGGTTACAATATTATTAACACTGTGGTTTTAAGCTACACCTCAACCCCCCCCGGGGGGGGGGTGAAAACACAAGATACTTCTTCAAACTGTGTTATGCATATTCCTCCAAACTTAGAGGCTACCTGTTACCAGAATCCAGTACTCTTTTTGCAAACTTCTCTGCATATTGCAAAGATGTTGTACCTCCTACTTAGCCCAGCACACAGTATGCTTGTATGTCCCACCATTCTCACAGTCACTTAACCTGAAGCCACTGCTCTCTTCATGAATTAATAAAACCTGGGTTGGGCCCTGGGCCTTGGCATTTTGTGTCTGTTAGCCCTTGTTTAGACTGCACTTATGACCGCATTGGCTCCCCATAACTGCAGATATGTGTTTGTCTCTTTATTCTCACCATGGGTTGCACTGTAAGAGGTAGATTGGAATTTACTTATTAGAATTCCAATAACTTTTCCCTGGGATTACAAATATAAATTTCTCCAGACTGTGACAAGGCTGGAACCAGCTTTCCACAACACAATATGTAAAATCCTAGTTATGGTTATTCCTAATATTATTTCCCTTTTAGAATTATAGAAATTGAGTCTCAATGGCTTTAACCAACATTCCAAAGGTCACACAAGTGGTAACTGGAAGAACTGGAGTTTGATACTAGATCTGAACCACCTCATTCTAAGTTTCATTTTCCCTTTTTTAATTTATCTCTTTAGGCTCACAGCTGTGGGACATTCATTCTAAATTGCAGAGTTGAGAGATTTGCCTAATTACTAGCAGTGCTCTGGGTCTGTAGCAACTCCAACGAAAACTTTATGATGAATACTTGGGCACTATCAAATAGTCATTGTTTTACTATAGGTAAACACTAAGACAGTGTATGACTAGCTTTGTGAGTGATGCTCATGCAAACCACCTGCTACCAGTCTTCTCTGGCAACCAGAATCCAAGCTTAATATCATCATAGATCTAGGAGACTTTTAAGCATAGGGAAAAGCTTTACTTGAAGGGTAGTTGTACCAGAAATATTCATATTATCCAAACATTTGTTAGAAATGAAGAATTTCAGGTCATACCCCAAACTTACTTAATCTCAAAATGCATTTTATTTTTTATTTTTATTTATTTATTTATTTTTGTCTTTTTGAGGCAGGGTCTCTCTATGCAGTTCAGGCTGGCCTTGAGCTCACTTTGTAGCTCAGGCTTGTCTCGAACTCATGATGATCCTCCTGCCTCACCCATCCAAGTGCTGGGATTACAGGCATGTGCTACCATCAATATGCATTTTAATAAGACCCTTGCATGACTCATACATGCATTGAAGTTTGAGCAATGATGTACTATATCTACACGTCCTTTGTGTCTTCTCAAAGTCCTTTGCAGTCTAGTGGTTCTTTAACTTAACAGCAGGTGATCTGAACAATTTTGATAATTCCAGCTGGGTTTTTCTACCCATGTCAGCAACATTAAAGCTGTTAGGGCTGATGTCTGCAAAGCAGGTCTGCTTTAAACTCTTCACATCATGTATGAACAAAGGTATGTATCTCTTAGATTAGTTTTTCCATAACATGACTGCCTTGACAGGCACAGGCAGGACAGAAATACCACCCAGGGGCATGGCCTTCAGTGCCAGATATATTAAGCATATGCTACAGTGATTAAATGATGTCTTAATGATTGATACTTGCGTGAGCTTTACAGATCTCATATTTCATTCTGTAACCTCTCAAGAATGCAGACATTATCTAACAATGATAGTGATTTAAAATTGATTTTCAGCTTTGCTACTTATTCATTGTAAGTGGAAAAAATCTCATTTTGTGGGTCTAATCTCCTGTAAACTGCAGGGCTTAGACTGAATGTAAGGACTCTTTGTCATAGCATATTAAAATGAATAAAAATACCTGTCACCAAACAGCAGTGGATCAGTAATCTATGTAGTAGCTATAAAAATGACTAGGGCCATGCAGGCATATTGCATATTGTTTTATGACAATTATCTGATAGATTATAATAAATATAAACTGATAGAGACTTGGGAATGCTTTGAAAGATTGCTAAAGTCACTTTTCCAGGAGAATTTAAATGATAACCATAATCTAAATCACAGAGGTCACTCTGACTGCTGAGATAGCCTGTGATTACCAAGGACACTGGTGAGCCTGACTCACGTGCCCAAAGTTCAGATGCCTCACGGGAACACATCCCTGGAGCAATAGAAAACAGCATAATATCTGCTTCTGTGTTTGGAAGACGATAGGCCATATCTACACAAACTGAGCCTAGATTACTTTCTAAACTAGATTAGCCTAGCTAGTTTAGTTTCTTTATCCAATGGAAGTTCAGTGATTATAGCATATATGATGAAGCAAAACCCTCCAATTAAAAGCACTAGAAACTTATTCTTTCAAAAAATAAAATTAACTGTAAAATGTTTCAAAAATATAGACATCTATATCTATGGATTAATATATATTTCCATTTTGCCATTTAAAATTTTTCTCTGTAGAATTACACCTATAGTTGAAATCAAACCTTGTCTTACATTTACCCCCAAACCATGACTTTGTACTTATGTGTACTAGTTTCTTGAATATTTTGACACTTTTACAAGCACAAAAATGTGTATTATTGTTTTGTTTTAATGTACATGAATAGGATCTATAGCAAATGGTAATTTTCTTCAAACCATTAGATTCAAATTTTTTATTTAATTTTGTAATTATATTATTATTTATTAGTATTTTATAATTATTTATTATTGACTATTTATTTTGTGGTCAGAGGGATTAAAAACAGGACCTTACTCTGAACAACATACACAAATTTTTAAATTTTTCTTTAAATTTTGAGACAGTCTTACTGTTTCTCAGACTGGCTTTAAATTTGAAATCTTCCTGCTTCAGCCTTCCAAGCAGCAGGAGTTATAGACATGCACTACCACATGTGGCTTATTTTTATTTTCTTGATAAGTTTCTGAAAGGAATGCATTATTACAGATATACCATTTTTTTTAAGTCTAAGTTTTGTTCCACATATTTTGAGGCTATGTTGTTAAGCAAATATAGTTTCAAAATTAGTATATCTTTATCTCATTATATATTTTGTCTTAATCCTGTCTTCTTCTAATATAATTCATTCAGTTTCTTTGGTTAGTATTTTCCTGGTCCAACATATCTCATGCATTTTCTTCTAAATTTTTCAGCATAATTATCATTTACTATGTATCTCTTATATCAACACACACTTGGATTTTATTTTATCCAACTTGTGAGTTGGCAAGTTTGATGAATATATACTTGAAAGAATTTATTTTTATGTCTTTTTTCTACTTTTAATAGCGAACTACTTCATGTAAATAAAATTTTGTTGAAATTGCATGTGACTCATTCAATTATGATTGTGTATATATGCCTTTGTGCTATAATAGCAGAGTTGTAACTGAGACCATGCAGGCCATAAAGACTAGAATGCTTGCTTTTTGACCCTTTAAAGAAGATTTATCAACTCCTGTTTTATTGAGTACAAGTATCCCTTATATCTCTCCCTTTGAAATTAGAGCCTATAATTTTATTACAGTAATGATTACCCTTACACTAAAAGAAACACTTTAAAAAGTCAAAAGTTAAAATAGCTACATTTTTTCTGAACAAAACAATGCCTTTAGAGCACTATAGTTTTAATAACATTCCCCATTTTGCACAGTATTTTAGTTTTCCCTCATTTCAATTTCTCTCATCAATAATTATTATAGTTGTTTTACAAACAGCTTATGTATATTTGCCTAAATACCAAATTCTTTCATCCATGTGGGTTTTAAAACCCATTCTTTCCTTTTCAGTTCAATTTCCTATTTGTAAAGTGCATTGTTTAATAGCTGTTTCAAAGACCATATGAAAATGGATATCATTCATTGAATATGACATATACATTCAGTCTTCATTGTTTTACTTTCCCTCTCTGCTCTTTTTTTAAAAATAGGGTCTCACTATGTAGTCCAGCCTGGCTTTGAACTCACTATGTAGCCTAGGACTTGGGGCAATCCTTCTAGCCTCAGCCTCCCAACTGCTGAGATTATAGGCCTATTTCTCTACTCTTCAAGGGTAATTTGGTCGTGTTAACACATTTTTTTTCCTGTTGAGAATTTTGCTTTCCAATTGTCGCCATATAAGTAATCTATCTTTTTGTTTTGGATATTGCTAAGATTTTTCTCATTGTCTAGGATGTTCCTCAGTTCACTGCGGTGTATCTAGGTGGGAATTAATTTTTATTCATTTAGCTTAGGATACATCCTCATTCTTCCATCAGGGAATGTGAGTCTTTCACTGATTCTAGAAAATTGCCATTGCATATTACTTTCCCCTAGTCACTTCATTCCTTTGTTTGCAGCTTATAGATACACATTGTCTGATATCTTCCATCTTGGCAGTTAATTTCATATACTTTGTGAATAACATGCATTCTTTCTAGCACAAACTCCTACAATTTCCTACCCCTGTGTCCAAGGATATTTCAATATATACATATCTTATTTCTTGCCAAGATACCAGAGTGGAAAGCATTGGGGCATGGCCACTGGCAGGAACACAGTGCCTGACCCATTTCCCTTGCACCACGAGAAGGAAAGCCAACTTGGTAAGCACACAGGGCTTGGAAACCAGTTTTGCCAGAGGAACCCAGAGCCTGACCAATCTCCCTAAACCATGGAAAGTGCCTGGGGCCCAGCATCTGGCTGGGCCAGAGACACTCAGGGCTTGACCCATCCCCCTATACCATGAGAAAGGAAGCCAACATAGGAAGTACCTGGGATTCAGCAACCTGCTCCACAAGAGGAGCTCTGAAAATGACAAGATAATTGAGCAAAATGTAATTTCAGACCCCCAGCCCATGTAGAACATGTCCAGAAGACATCAACAGAGAAATAAATTGGAAGTCACACACCTGAAATTTGTGAAAGGATAGCAAGTGAAGTAATGAAATAACTTCAGGAGGCTATAGAAGAAATCAGATCAGAAATAATCTCTCATGTAAAAAAAGAAATGACAGCCATAAAGAAAGAATTTCTCAGCATATCTGAAGAAGACATAGAAAAATAGAGGAGCATAGAAAAATGATGGAAACTTTGAATGAACAATATAGGAAAGAATTTGAATGATGAAACATGTTTGAAGAGATATCCAGGAAAGTAAAAATTCCACATAAAGCTGGCAAAACTGCTTAAACAAAATAAAGATAGACTCTCAGACCTTGAAGACATTGTTGCAAGTAGTGACCATGAAAGGGAAGATCTAATAGTAACAAGGAACCAGGAAATAACAATCCAACAGCTGCATGATGAAAGGAAGAACAATATAAGGGTAATAGGTGTCAACAAAAAAGGAGTCAACATAAATGATATAAAAATACTATTTTCAGAAGTAATACAGGAAAATTTCCCAAGCATGGGAAAAGAATGTGACATACATTAAGTGAGGCATATAGAACTTCAATTAGCCGTAACTAAAATAAATCTACATCCAGATATATAATAATGAAGATCCCAGAAATTCAGTACAAGAACAGAATATTAAAAGCAGTTACAGAAAAAAATCATATCACCTATAAAGGAAAACCCATGAGAATCACAGCAGATTTCTCAACACAAACCATCATGTGAAAAAGAGCTTGGAATGAAGTATTTCTAGTCCTGAAAGAAAACAACTTCCAACCCAGACTTATGTACCGAGTAACACTATCTCTCAGAATTAATGGAGAAGTAAGATACTCCCATGCATGACAAAGAACAATGGAAGAAATTCATGACCGCCAAACCAACCCTACAATGAGTATTGGAAGATAGCCTAGAAAGACATGAAAATGACCACAATTCCAAGAACAACAGAAAGACATCACCAGGCAAGGCAAATAATTAAACACAGATAAAATGTAGGGAACCAATAGGCAAAAAGAAATATGACAAAGATAAGCCAATACATATCAGTTATAACCATCAATGTAAATGGTCTCAATTCACCAATTAAAAGAAACATACTGGCAGAGTTGATCAAGAAACAAAATCTAATAATATACTGCACATTTAATGCAAAAGGAAATTCATAGACTGAAAATCAAAGGATGGAAAACAGTACTCCTCCCAACAGGAGCACAGAAAAAAACAGGGGTAGCTATTCTGTTTTCAAACAATGTCAATGTTAAACCAAAAATGATCAAATGAGATAAAGAAGGTCACTACATACTTGTCAGGTGAAAATGTCAAAAGGAAGAGATAACAATCATAAATATGCATGCACCAAATACAGGAGCACCAAACTATATGACAAACTTTAATAAACATGAAAAATGAAACAACCAGTAACACAATTTTAATGGGGAAACTTAACACCCCACTGACACAAAGATAGATCAACTAGACAAAAGATCAGCAAAAAAATAACAGAACCAAACCTGTGAACAAATGGACTTAGTAGATGTTTATAGTGTTCTACCCAACAAAATCAGAATACACATTCTTCTCAGCTGTACACAGGACATTCTCTAAAATTTACCATATACTAACCCATAGAACATACTTAAGTAAATGCAAAGGAACTAAAATTGTCCGATGCATAGATTCAGACCACAGTGCAATGAAGTTGGAAATAACAAAAGGAACCACAAGAACTCCATAAACACATAGAAATTAAATAACTGCCTCCTGAACAACTAATGGGTCACTGATGAAACTAAAGAAGAAACTACACAATATTTATAATCAAATGAAGATACAAATACAACTTACTGGAATCTGTGGTATGAAGTGAAAGCAGTCCTCAGAGGGAAATTTATAGTGGTGAAATCACACATCAGGAAAACAGAAAGAGAACAAATAAATAGCCTAATGCTGCACTTCAAACTACTAGCAAAAGAAGTCAAGCCCAAAACCCAAAGAAGGCAGGAAAATGTAATGATCATGGCATAAATTAATGCAATTGAGATGAAGAAAACAATACAAATGAATCAAAGAATTGGTTCTTAGAAAGAATAAATAAAATTAATAAACATTTAGAAACTCTTATCAAAAAAGGAAAGAAAAATTCAAATTCATACACTAAGGAATGAAAAGGGTAAAATCACTCTAGATCCTGTAGAAGTTCAGAAGATCATCAATACCTACTTTCACAATCTTTACCCCCAAGGATGGAAAATACAGAATAAACTGACAGATTCCTAGATATGTATGAATTACTAAAACTTTAGCAAGAATATATAAAATTCTCAATAAAACAACCCAACATCAGTTCATAAAGTAGAAAATGTGATTAAAAACTTACCAACAAAGAAAAGGCCAGGTCCTAATGGATTCACAGTTGAATTCTACAAGAAATTTAGAGAAGATTTAATGCCAATACTCCTCAAACTCTTCAATGAAATTGAAAGAGAAACAATTCTCCCTAACTCATTCATGGAGGCAAGTATTATCATGATATCAAAACCAGAGAAAGACCCAACCCAAAAAAAGAACTACAGGCCAATCTCCCTAATAAGCATAGATGCAAAAATCCTGAAAAACATACCAGAAAGGAGAATGCAGCAAATCATCAAGATACTCCATTACCAAGTGGGATTCATCCCAGGGGTGCAGGGATGGTTCAATATGTGCAAATCAATTAATGTAATGTACCATATCAACAGAGCCAAAGACAAAAAACACATGATCATCTCAAGAGATGAAGAAAAACCATTTGACAAAGTCAAATACTTATGCATGATAAAAACTACAGAAAATAAGAATATATGGTTTTTGCCTCAATCTGATCAAAGCCACCTATGACAAACCAACAACCAACATCATAATAAATGGACAAAAACTGAAAGCTTTTACTTTAAAATCAGGAACAAGACAAGGATGTCCACTGTTATCACTGGTAGTCAACATAGTTTAGGAAGCATTAACCAGAGCAATTAGACAAGAGAGAGAAATAAAGGGAATAAGGATAGGAAAGGGAGAAATGAAATTATCATTTTTGGTAGATGATATGACAGTGTACATGGAAGACTGCAATAACCCCACCAAAAGATTCCTAGAAGTAATCAATAAATTCAATAGCACAGCTGGACACAAAGTCAACACTCAAAAATCAATAGTATTCCCATATACAAACAACAAACACACTAAGAGAGAAATTAGGGAAACCACACCTTTCACAGTAGCATCCAAAAAATGGAAGTACTTAGGAATCAATCTAACAAAAGAAGTGAAAGATCTATACAGTGAAAATTAAGTACTATGAAAAAAGAGATGAAAGAGGATTTCAGAAAATGTAAAGATATACTTGCTCACAGTTAGGAAGAACTAACATTGTGAAAATGGCCACACTCCCAAAAGTACTAAATGGATTCAATGAAAACCTGGTCAAAATACCATTAGTATACCTCACAGATCTAGAGAAAACATTCCTGAAATTAATCTGGAACCAGGAGAGACCCAGAATAACAAAGACAATCCTGGGCAAAAAAGGCAAGGCAGGAAGCATCACAATCCCTGACTTGAAATTATACTACAAAGCTACTGTGATAAAATTAGCATGATATTGGAAAAACAAAACAAAACAAAAAAAACACAGACCTGAGGATCAAGGGAACAAACTGGAAAATGCTGCTACACCCCTAGACAAATTCAGCTACCTTATCTTTGACAAAGGGGTTGAACTAGGAGGTATGATGGTGTCTTGGTTAATTTACTCTCGTTGCTGAGACAAAATACACAACACCCAAAATGAAGAAAGGAAAGGTTTATTTAGCTTACAGTTTGTGGAGTTTTCAGTCCATACTTGGCTGCTTCAGAGACAGAGTGGCACATAGCAGAGGGCAAACTGTTCAGGGCAGCAGAGCACAGCAAAACAATCAGAGCAAAAGGGAGGAAAGGTTGCAAGCAGCCTCCTTTTCTCCCCTACATAGTAAACATCCTACCCCCACCCAGGGGGCGTGTACCTCTCACATAACCTCCATGCCCTCCACTTCCACAGTCTCAGGATGTATACAAAGTAAGCACCCTGGCTTCCTGCTGAATCACTCAGCCAAACCTCTGGACTCCCCAAGTTGACACAATGTATCAACCATAACAGATGGACATTGTGAAATGAAAGGAAAATGCTCAAAAGTAATTGGCAACTGTTGTGTGGGAAAGGAGAAGGGAAAGAAGAGGAAATTATGTATGTATGTATATAAGCAGGATAGCTAACAGTTGTACTACTCTCTTTTATTGCTTTACTGAAAGGAACTTAATGATTACTGGTTTGATCATTATTGCATGTCTCAACTTGTTTTCCTGAGAAACCACTCTGAAGATATCAATATGCAATACAACAACCATTGTTCATTTCCAACCACTTTGTCTGTAACTCTGTATTGTTTGTATTGTTCTTATTCTATTTTGTAGATAGTTGTCTATTTGTTAATTTGTTTTCTTCTTTTATTTTTCAAATAAAAAAATGATGCTGGCAAAACTGCCTCATCATATGGTGAAGACTAAAACTATATCCATGTCTATCACTATGCAACAAACTCAAGTCAAAATGGGCTAAAGATCTAAATGTTAAAACAGAAACACTAAATCTACTGGAAGAGAACATAGGTAGAAATCTTAAGACCTAGGGGTAGGCAGAGAGTTCATGGACAAAGACCAAACTGCATGGGAAATACTTCAAAGAATCAACAACTGGGATCTCATCTTATTGCAAAGTTTTTCCACATCAAAAGAAATAAGCAACAGAGTAAAAAGGCAACCCACATAGTTGGAAAAAAATGTAGCTCATTGCCCTTCATACAAAGGACTGCTATCTAGAACATATAAAGAATTTTTAAAAATCAGGCCCCCCAAATCCAAAGACCCAATCTCAAAATGGACATCTGAGATGAATGCACACTTCTCAGATAAAGACATATAAATGGAGAATATATGAAAAAATTTTTCAATGTCACTAGTCATTTGAGAAATGCAAATTAAACAACACTCAGATTCCATCTCACCCCAGAAAGAATAGCTATCATCAAGAAATCAACCAATAATAAATGCTGAAAGGGCTGTGTGGAAAATAAAACCCTTCTCCAGTTACTGGAGGTGTAGTCCTGTGCAACCACTGGAGAAATCAGTTTGATTTGTCAGTAAACTAGGATTAGAGGTCCCATTCAACCCAGCTATTTCCCTTCTGGGTATTTTCCCAGAACTGAAAATGTCATACCACAGTGATATATGTGCATTCATGTTTATAGTAGCACAATTTGTAATAGTTAAATCGTGAAGATAACCCAAATGCCCATCAACTGAGGAATGGAGAATGAAGATGCAGTATATTTATATAATGGAGTATTATTCACCTATAAAGAAAGTAACCTCAAGGCTTTTATAGGTAGATGAATGGAACTACAAACCATAATCATAAGTGCAATAAATCAGTCTCACATGTGTAAACATCACGTTGTCTCCCTAGTGTAAGAAAGAGCAAATAAAATCTGAAAGGTAAAATAGATATTGTGAAAGGGAAAGAAACTGCTCAAAAGGAAAGAATAAGGTAGCTAAGATAACTATACTACTAATATATATTATGTTTAATTATTTTATCAATTTTACATGCCTATATCTGGTTATTTGAGTAACCAATTTGAAGGTAATACAACCATTGCTAATTTCCTATCACCTTGTTTGAAACTCTGTATCATGTTTATTTTTTCTGTTGTTCTGTTTATGTGCTTGTTTTTATTATTTTTTGTTCTTTTCTCTTTAAAATAAAAAATAAATAAAACCTCTTTTTATGTTTGTGTTCCATTCACACAAAATGTTATTTAACATTTCCAAACCTCAGGTTTAGATTCAAACAGAAGATGCTAAATGTTGAGAAACAAGAGCCTCTACCATTTTAGGTTGTTGTGAGGACAAGATGAGATAAATACATAATCCTTTGTTGGAGACCACTACAAAGTGGTTCTGAGTTGGATTTAATATTAACTGATTGGCTTTCCATGTTTACTTGTGAGTTGTCTGAAATTTAGGCACCTTGTCTGCCACCCCAACTAACTACAAGGAGACTGCTGCTGCAGGCATCTCATTCCTGCTGTGAAAGCCTTCCTGGAGATAACACAGTTGTCCTAAATTAATATACTATATTACTTGGAGGAGTCCTTAAAGGGATTCCTAAGTCCTGCCCAGATTCCTGCATTTTCTTCAGTATTCCCCCTCCCTTGTTTGTAAACTAAATAAATACAGGCCTCCCATAAAAGTCTTTCACTAAACTCAGAGAATATTGAAGCTGTAAATGGATTAGTCCCTCCTGGACCCCTGAAATCATTCCCATTGTCTCATTTATTTAAGGCTTCACCATCCACTCACTTGGGGGATTGCAGGCCTGATTAGCCTGCAATAACTAAGGGTTATTTAACCTGGTTTTCTGTAATGCTTGGGCTGGTACTGGTATAATAAACACTCAATAAGGTGGAATAATATATTTGTGCATGCTGGTCATCCCAACACTTTGGGAGGGAGGAGGGAGGAGCATTGCAAGTTTGAGCCCAGTCTGGGCAACTTAGCAAGACCTTGTCTCAAAGTAAAAAGAAAAAGAGCTAAGGATGTACCTCAGTGTGAGGTCCTTGGGTTCTATTCTAGTACTGGAAAAAAATAGAATAATTAAAACCATCATCATGGTTATCATCAGTTTAAGTCAATATTTTGACCTATGTTCAGTGCTTATCTCTACAATTTGCAACATTCCCCTCTTTTATCTAGTTTTTTTTTTAAACCTCTATTGGATTCTACTTCATAGGTTATAAAAATATTCAGGTTTCTTTTTGTCCAAAATAAAAATTTATATCTGTATCCCAAGGCTTCCCTTAAGCTACTATCCTTTCACTTTATCTTCTTCTCTCAGAAAAAAAATTTTAAAAAGGTTTTTACATGTATACA
This sequence comes from Dinomys branickii, assembly GCA_004027595.1. Taxonomy (NCBI): domain Eukaryota; kingdom Metazoa; phylum Chordata; class Mammalia; order Rodentia; family Dinomyidae; genus Dinomys; species Dinomys branickii. Next base: position 31,301 of record PVLD010004594.1, read on the forward strand.
AGCATAGCTGGGGTAATTGTACTGCTGATATCTGTTGGTTTATTGAAAGGAACACATAATGCTTAAATTTTTTTGACCAGTTTTGCATGTTTATATCTGTTATTCTGGACAACTAATTTGGAGACAACAATATGTAATATAATAACCATTGCTAAATTCCTACCATCTTGTTTAGTGAAGCTCTGTGTCAGTTCTAATGTTGTTAATTATTTTTTATTCTCTTTGTTTGATCAGTCTTGCATTCTTACATCTAGTAATCTGAGCAACTTCATTGACAATAACAATATGTAATATTAAAACCATTGTTAATTTCCTATCATCTTGTTTTAAAATTGTGTATTGTTTTTATTTTTTGCTTTGTTTTGTTTTTGTCTTTGTTATTTTTTCTCTTTAAAATAATAAAAGACTTTTACCATATTGTGCAAGTTATCATTATCCATTTACTTTTTAATTTTTTATTTGCTTTACAAAGTCAGTCCTGTGTCATAAAATTGTATGTTTAAAGAGTACTATTATTGAGCACAATTGATCCCTATAATTAAGATAATGGTTGTGATTACTGCCTTTAGATTTTGCTATATGGGAGACGCTATGCTTCATTGCCATTACTCTGCTTAATCCTCACAACAGCACTGTGAGGTAGGAAGTATTATTATTCCTATTTCATTCTGTTAGTAAGTAGCAGAGTTGGGACTTAAACTAGAGGTTCTTGAAAGTCAGCTAGTTTTTCGTGCTGCAATCAGTCAGCTCTGAGGCCCATAATCACTTATTTTATCCAATGAAAGTCCTCAGTGCTGAAGTTGATTTGAATAAGATTTATCAAGACTTATATCCCATAGTGTCCTATCTTGGCTACAATGCTGTAAGCCCCTGCAGGACGAAGAATCTATATCTCTTCTATGGCCGCACTAGGGGGTATGTTTCCACCTCTCTACGGGAGCTGAGCTAGGTTGCTAGAGGAAGTGTGTTACAACTCTCTTCTGGGTTAGCAGCTTTAAAAAGGCTAAATTTTCTTAAAATTAGATATTTATATTCCTATTTATTCTATATACACACATTTTGTTGCTTCAAATATATTATTTGAGTTTAATAGGAATCTTTGTTTCGTCTTGAGTACATTATGAAATGAGAGAAGTAGAAGTGACCTAACGTTATCTGGGGTCTATTATTCATATGTTAATGATGAGGAAAGTGGCTTTAAGAAATTAAATAACATGCCGTGGTTGGATCCTTTGCAATATCTAGTAAAGTATGAGACACATAAGGATATGCTCAATAAGTACTCATTGTATGCATGGAAGAATTAGAGATAAAAAGAAAATCTATTTCAAGGCTATTTGCCTCTCTAATAGGCCTCAAAGGACAGATAGATGTTTTTCACCTGCTTCCAAGCACAAATGCTCGTCAGAAAAAATTTGTTCGGCCAGCTTTATCTCTCTACTAATCTTTCTCATCCTTGAGTTCTTGAGGCATTGTAGAATTTATTGTGTAGTCTAATGCTTTCTGTTTTAAACATATTCCTGAAGATTTTTAATGTACTTCTGTAGTTCATTTTCTCACATTAAATGCTCTGTTCACTCCCTCTAGCATAACCACCCTCAGTGTGCCTTGATTCTAATAGTTGACTAAGTTATCCTCCACTGATTAGTCATATATTAAATTTTCCATCAATAAATTATACAGGCAAATTTTACCTTAAATGGAATTTTGTCATTGAGCAGTTTTAAAACTGAGTGAAGATTAAGTAAATACAGCAAACAGCACATTTTGCTGACTTGTTCTTATGGCCTCAAAAGTACAAATACTGAGCATAGCTTCCTGTTCTTTAGAAACATGTGTACTTAGTCTGCAAATATTGGCAAATTTAAAAATGGTGAATTATTTATTTATTGCACAATCACAAGTCCACAGTGTCGTGAATGTTAGTGTTTTCTGAGAATAACAACAGACTTTGAAAAAATTTAAAGCTTTTAAAGAAGGGGCTGGGGGTATAGCTCAGTGGCATAAGCGCTTGCCTGGCAAGCGCAAGGTCCTGAGTTTGATCCCCGGTACCGGAAAAAAAAAAAAATTTAAAGCTTTAAAGATAACCAACAGTTATTATTTGAAACTGAATTTTATTGCACAATAGAACAAGTAAGAGTCTTGATTGGTAATAGATTAGCCTAGGAGTCAGGAGATCAGCGTTCTGTTTATAGCCAGCTATAAAACCTTGGAAAAGTCTAATATCTTGCTGAGCTCCAGTTCCTTATGTTTGAAACTAGACTTGAATCTGTGATAGTTGGTAATGTATCTTTCCACTTTAAGATTCTACTGTTTATTTAAACCCACAACTACTATGATAAAGAGAATACGTAATGATGATGGACTGTTAGCTCTGGGAAAATTGGCTGCGAAATGCATGCTGGTCAAGTGTTCTGCGAATGAGCTATATTCCCTCTTCTTTCCATTTTTTATTGTGAGACAGGGCCTTGCTAAGTTGTCACTGCTGGTTTTGAATTTGCTATCCTCTTGCTTCAGCCTCCCAAGTAGCTGAGATTACATGTATGTGCCACAATACCCTATATGGAATGTCTGCTTTAATGAAATATCCTGCTCATATTATAAGCTATAATGTAAGCATATATTATAGTGGATGTACTGCAAATATTTGTTGAGTTCTTTTGATGTGACAATAGAACTAGTGGAAGAAATAACTGCTGCTGACAGGTGCAGTACAGACTTACAGTCCTTCCAGCTTTGTATCTTTTGATAGAGGCCAAGGCAGCTTTAAGATGCTACTGGATGAAACCAGTTGTTTGCTATATGGAGGTAGCCTTGCCTTGCCTGGACTGGAGAGGTATCCTGATACATGGTTAGGATGCACTTTTCTCACATGATGGATGCAGGTGTTTCTGAGTTGCTATGACCTGCTATGACCTCACCCCATTCCCTGCATAGCTTCCTGGTTCCAGTGGTCCTTGCACACTGGGAGGTAAATAGGACTGAACCATGTGGGCTTATATGTTTGTCTTCTGGTCCCTCTGTCTTTACCTTGCTGCTTTGGAGTTGGTGTCGCTCTTACCCATACGTGCCATGTGTTTTCTTTCCCCATAGGGAAGTCTTCCTTGGCTAAAGATTTGGAATTCATTGCTCCTAAGCTTAACTTTTCTCTTATGAAAATTTTGCATTTAAAAAAACTCAGTGGGCAAAACTTTGGGTGGCATAAGTTGTTTTTGTGGTGCAAGTAGGACTATAGGTGGCTTTGGGAGAGCGATTTTCTAGTACACTGGGTAAGAACTGGCGTCTCCTCTTGGCTTATCCCACCAGGTAGCAGCTCCACTCTACTTCAGACATGAGAGCTTGGACTGCAGATGACCCCTAGAGAGCTGCTACAAAAAGTACCGGAGGAGCAAACCTCAATTCTTCCACCACCATTCTGTGATCTCTAGTCATGTTGCTTCACAATTTTGTTTTTATTCCTGCAAGTTAAGCAAGGCATCTGGCAACTGTGGTGTGGAGTCAGCAGAAACAGTTTTGTTTCCCATCATTGCCTGGCAACGCCTTAAACTTGAGTGAGTTCTCAGGCCTGACTGTGCTTTTGGAAGTTGTCCCAAACAAAAGAGGCTTGAGGAAAGGCTGCTCAGATGAGACCAGCAGACATTCTCATGTGTGGATGTCTTAGTTATTTTTCTTATTGCTGAGACAAAATACCCACTACCCAATGTTAAAGGAGCAAAGGACTCTTTAGTTCACAGTTTGTGGAGGTTTCAGTCCATAAGCAGTTGGGTCCAAGGTAGGGTGACATGGCAGAGGAGCATCACACAGGAGAAAACAGTTTATGGCGGGCAGGAGACAGCAAAACCAAGCACTCCAGGGGCCATAACAGCATCTTTCTTCCCCCGTTTTCTTATTCAGGCTACTCAGGGCAGGCAGCGCTCATACCCTTAACCCTAGCACCCTGCATCCTAGCACTGAATCCCAGCATCACACCCTCTAGATTTAGCCGCCTCTGGGAAAGTGCCACTCATGACGATAGGAGGCTCTGAGGAGACGTTTAAACACAAGCCATATAGTACTTGTATTTTATACCTAGGAGCAGAATATAAAAATCAATAAAAGGAAAATTATAGTATACAGAATGACCCTGTCACATTAAAATACCTTCATTGATTGCTTTTTATGTATCAGACAACTGAGGTCTTATTATATATAGTACTAAAGATTATTCTTTGTGTTAGTACAAAACGGCTAAATGTGTATCCTTCAGAGACTCAAGTATGCTAGAGAAATTGACTGCAAGACTTCCTACAGTTTTCTCCAAAGAGAAGATAAAGGAGAGAAGAGGAGGAGAAGGAAAAGGGGAAAGAGGAGGAAGAGGAGGAGAAAAAAGAAAGAGGAACATGAGGAAGAAGGGGATGAAGAGGAGCAAGAAGAGGAGGAAAAAGAAAAAAACATTACTTTCCTTCTCTCATAGCTAGGCATAAATTCCTCTTCAAACCTTGCAGAAAACCTTTCCTATGAACTAAGATCAAAAAAGAAAACTCCCAGCTTTACTTAGAGCAAATGCAAATGCAATTTTGACCGAAGTTTTCAGTATCTATTTTCACTAAAATACAGGATTATGCAGGGCCAGGGTTGAGGGGTCATGTGTGCATCCTGCCCAAGGATGGAGGCTTTGGGAAAGTGTTTCTGCCAGGAAGCCAGTCACACAGCTCTCCTCCTCTAGGCTGTCAAGCTAACTCAAATTCCCTGAACATCCTACTTCCCTATAAACCCAAGTTCCTTAAGACACTTGACTTTCCCTTGTATCATTCACTTTTTACTTTTCCTTGTGACCCGAAATTGCATTAGCATTGGGGAAAATTGTTTCCAATTTTTGAGAACACCAAACCAAGCATAATATACAATTGTGGTATTAAGAGTCTCCCTTGAAAGTTACAAGGGTAAATATGAACCAGGCAGCAATTCTGAAGAAAGACATTTGAGTTTGACCAAAAAATATTCTGACCAAGTATATAAATGGCTTCTCTAAGCCTCTTTTAAAAGAGATCTTTAGCAGTCTTCTATCTAGAACATATAAAGAATTAAAAACATCAACTTCCCCAAATTCAAAGACCCAATCCTAAAATGGGCATCTGAGATGAATACACACTTATCAGATGAAGAAATACTAATGGCAAATAAATACGTGAGAAAATGTTCAACATCATTAGTCATTCGAGAAATTCAAATTAAAAACAATGTTGAGATTTCATCTCATCCCAGTAAGAATGGCTAGCATTAAGAAATCAACCAATAACAAATGCTGGAGAGGCTGTGAAGAAATGGGAAATCTTCTCCAATGCTGGTGGGAATGCAGACTGGTAAAACCACTGTGGAAATCTATTTGGAGATTCCTCAGCAAACTAGGTCTAGAGGCCTCATTCAACCCAGCTATTCCCCTTCTGGGTATTTCCCCAAAAGATCTGAAAGCATCATATCACAGAGATATATATGCACCCATGTTTATAGCAGCACAATTTTTAATAGCTAAATCATGGAAGCAACCCAAATATCCATCCACTGAGGATTTGATAAAAAATTGTGGCATTTTTATATAATGGAATATTACTCAGCTATAAAGAAAGACAATCTTGAGGCTTTTATAGGTTAATGGTCACAACTAGAGACCATACTCATAAGTGAAATAAATCAGACCTGCATATGTAAGCAATGCATTGTGTCACTAGTGTAACAACCTGAAAGAGTGAATATAAATTAGGAGGTATGATAAACATTGTGAAATGAAAGGAAACTGTTCCAAAGAAAAGAGCAACTGGGATGAGGGGAAAGAGAAAATGGAGAAAGGGATTATGTATTTATATGCAGGATAGCTAACATAGTTGTACTACTGACTTCTGTTGCTTTGTTGTAAGGAACAGTTAATAATTAATTGTTTAATCACTCTTGCATGTCTATATTCTCTTAAGTATACACTATGAAGTTATCAATATGTAATACAACAACCATTGTTAATTCTCTGTCATCTTATCTATAATTCAGTTTTGCTTGTACTATTCCTGTGCTACTTTGTAAATGGCTGTCTGTTTGTTAACGTGTTTTGTTTTTTACTTCTAAAATTTAAGAAAAGAGACCTTTGGCATCTATAAGAAAGCCAAGGTTAGAATGGGCAGAGATTGGCTTTTCAGAAGGTTTTCTGGATAACATATGGTCACTTTTACTGCCTTCCCATCTAACCCTAACTGTGCACCAGTGTGACTGATGTCTTAAAGTACAAATCTGATTTTGTCGCATGAGACTCCCACAAGGTTTACATCCTCAGCATCATGTGGCTGCTGCGTGTTTCCTGTTGTGTCACTTGACCTCAGCTCAGCTATACCAGGTTTTCTCATTTCATTTCATCTGTCACACACTTTCTCACCATACGTTTTTGTGTGTGTTATTTTTCTAACCTTACCTGGTTAACTCTTTTTACATGTCATTCCATGTGCAGCAAATTGTTGTCCCAAGAAACCTTCACCAACTCCAAGAACCATTTCTCTATCTTCTGCTTCCCACTCAATCATATTTGTTCTATCATTAGATGCTAAACTCTATAAAAGTAGGAGAGGGTTTTCTTTGACCTCTGTTTGATATCTAGTGCCTAGCATGTCAGCAGTTAGATTTCACGAGGTTTGAATTGGAGGTTTGAAATAAGCACAGTTCTTGTGAGCACTTGTTTCAGGCATCACGTCAGGCATTTACACATTTTCTAGTTCAATCCTCATAGCAACCAAGGTCAGAGGGTAATGGAGACCTAACCACAGCTATGATCAAACAGAGGCTTATCTTTCCTCACACAATAACAGACCAAAAGCAGGCAGCCTGGAGGTGACACAATTGCTTAAGAAATCATCAAGTTTCCAGCTTCTTCTGATGTTCTCTTTCTCAATGCTTAGGATTTTAGCCCCTTGGTTATATATGTGCCCATCCACTTAAGACATTATATTTACTCACCAGGAGAAAGACAATTAAAGCAATGCATACTCATACATGGGAAAGAACTCTCTTCTGCTAGGGTCCCTGGCAAACTTCAGACTTCTACTGTAGAACTGTACTCTAGAACTGGTTAGAACTCTCTGATAGACACACCAGTGGCAGAACTAACTGATAAATGGAGGTTTTTATTTTGGTTTTTGTTTTTTTATCTGAGCACATAGCTGCTTTGGGATTGTGTAATGAGGAAAAAGGAGGGAGATGGGTAGTGGACAGGCAGTTAACCATGCTGCTGAAATAGGTATTATTTTACATATCAGGAAACAGATATTAAAGGTTAAGAAAATTGCTTAAGGTCACATGGTTAAGAAGCAGAAAAACTGGTTAATGAATATTTAATCTGAATATTTAACTCAGTGTGAGGACTTGAACAGAAGACAGAGGGGAGGAAGAGCACTTTATGGAAGAAGAAGGTGTTAACAAAGGTACTGAAATAAGAACAGTCCTGTGAAAGTGAGGCTCTGGGCTGGGATATGAGAGCTACCCTGAGAGTAGTAGACAGTAGAATGGGAAAGATAGTTCTGGTTCATGCCATCTGCTAGGTCAAACCTTCAGAAGAATAAGCCTTATTAGTTTTGAGATTGAAATAATGATAATCTAAATAGGCAAGGAGTGTTGTCAAGAAGTGACAACTCTGTCCAGGAGGCAAAGGCTAAATCAAGGAATGTGACCAGGGTCAGTACACTAGGAAATGCCAAATATGAGCACAGCCAGAAACCAGTGCTTGGCAAATCAAAAGGTCAAGCTGGAACACTTCAGAAGTGGCAGCCACGATTAAATACAGGATGTTCTGAAGCTCACAATGTGTACCACAGTCTTAGAGATATAGACACTGAAGCCAGCATTGGGTGGTTTGAGATCAGAGGGCTGACACACTGGATTCCTGGAATATGACCTACTAAGGGCCTTGTTCCTTTTATAGCAGTATTTGTACCTCCCAGCACCTTTGGATTCCTATTGACATGCTAAAAGCACATGATGACCCAAGACTATGGGAGCACCAAAGAAACGCAGGGGCATGTTTCCCACTGAGCTTATTACTTTTGAGTATTAGCTTGACCTTTGCTATTTCGTGAGATCACTGGAGTTAGCACTGAGGCCAGCATGAATAAGAAGGGGGCTATGCAAAGCAGGTGACCACACCAGTTTTAGATTGCACACTTTTATGTCATTGAGCTGGCACTGTGAGAGGTCAGATCTGTGTAAGGACACATTCCTTTTAAAATAAGAGACCTGCGAAAAGAGTGTAGCATTCCTCTGAGTGGTGAGCTTTCTGAACTGATAATGTCTAAATAGAAGCTGGACTGGACTGTAGAGGAGAGAGGTTTCGCAATTATTTACTACATGGAGCTTTACTGAAAAGTTTCAAATCTCCATTTTTATAATTGTATGTTATGCTCTTCTGGAATTGATCAGAAATTTAGGCTCCAAGTAGGAATCTGAAATCATTTCTGCCTTGAGTCAATTGCCGGCCAAGTACTCTAAGAGGCTTTGCAGGGCCTTCTCCTCACACAGGGTCTCTGCACACACATGAGGTTGTTAGGAAAATAATTGTAAGGGCTCTTCTCCAGTAACCTAAAGAATGGAATTTAATTTGAGATGTTCCGCATTCTACTATATCAAGCCTCAGCATGCATGTGCTTAGCCTTAAAATACACACACACACACACACACACACACACACTTTATGAGGAAAAGCAAATCTTTGTTCACTGCAGCAGTTAAACTCTTGAACACTAAAAGTTTTGAGGTGGAATTGCAGCTTCTTTACTTTCTCGCTTTGAATCTGGGGCAAGTTACTCAATTTCTGTGCTGGTTTTCTCATCAATAAGACAAGCATAATGGCTATTGTGAAGATTGCGTGTGTTGTTACTAAAACGATTTAAAATAGTAACTGGCACAGAGTAACAAACACACACACACACACACACACACACACACACACACATGCAGCAGTTACTATTCTAGATTTTCTAGAAGGAACAAAAACACCCACAAAGAACTAAAAGCTATCCTTATACTGAAAGAAAACCACTGTCAGTTGTTAATGTATCTTTCTGCTCTTTTTTCATGTGTTTATTTTCTGTCTGTTGCCATTCTGGTGTCATGCTCCAGTGTCAAGGGTTCTAATGCACAGGCATCTACAAACACACACACACGCACACACACACACACTTCACGTTGGAGCCAGTTGCACACTTGGCACAAGTCCTTTCTGGGCAGGAGGTGCCTGCTAAGCTAAGCAGGGAGGAAGGAAGAGACAGTGAAACATTGCAGACAGACCAATATGACTACTTAAATTTCCCAAGAAAATAAACAACTGGGGAGACTATCAGCTCTGTACAAAGATTTTTTCATGAGATTGTTTTAAAAAGCTAATATGTCCATGTGCTCCTCCCAACTCCCCCAGCCAAGAGCTCTTAAAGATATCTGAAGCAGAAAGGTTAATATCTGCTGCTTGATACAAGTAAACAGAATTTGGCTTTCAAATGACTTCTAATTTGATTTGAAGTTTCTTTATGGGAAGGACAACATCTGGGCCTCTTTGTATTTTCTGTGCCTTGTACAGCAGTATCCAGTACATGGCAATCAATAAGGGTTTGTTTGAATAAAAGCAAGACTTTCTTGAAAATAATCAGTCATCAGTATCCAGGAATGATCTCTATCACTGTGTTTTGTACTGTGACTCCATGGATGGAGTCATCCCCAAAGCAGTGACAGAGAAGTTCCCATGAGTGCCTGAAGCCATTGCACGTGGTTTTGGTACAGACCACAAAGAAAGAAGCAGTAAGGGTTTTTAGTGCTGCAACATAACCTTGCAATAAACAGAGAAAAGGATGGGGTGTTCTAGTTAGGTATCTGCAGAGAGAGGATTAGAACATGCAGTTCAAGGAAGTTTGACTCAGGGCCATGACCTGTTTCTTTCAGTGTTTGATACAGTATACTAAATACCTTTATTAGTGCCTGAGAATCTTCAAGGCCTGGGTTGAGTTCAAGCATGTACAGAAAACCATACATCTGTCTGGGTCACAGAGCAGTCAAGGTTTTCTGTGATTTTCTATCAGGACACAGAAAGTATGAATGTGTGGGGCATGGAGAAGACTATTCCTTAACTCTCTTGTGTCAATTTGCAAGGGTTAGAGGAAATAACTTTTCTCCTTTATTTTTTTTGTGGGGAGGGGTTCTGAGACAGGATCTCACTATGTAGTCCAGGGTTAGCCTTGAGCTCATGGCAATCCTCCTGCCTTAGCCTCCAGAGTGCTGTGATTATAGGTGTGCATCACTGTGCCCAGCTTCCTCCTTCTGATATAGCTAGATTTTCTTTTTACTTTAAAGAAAAGAAAAATAAACTATAAAAACAATGGTATAAAATTTCTCAATAAGATTATAGGAGAGTAACAATGGTTAGTACTTTCAGAGTAGTTGCTCATATTACAAGAAATAGGCATGAAAAATTGATCAAACAATATAAGCATAAACCTTTCTTTTCAATGAACTAATAGCATTTAGTAGTATAACTATCTTAACTATTGTGTGTGTATATATTTATTTATTTTTCCTTTTCCCTTCCTTTCCCCCCTCCCCCCATTCTAGTTTCTGTTTCCTTTTGAGCAGTTTCTTCCCATTTCACAGTATCTATTCTACTCTTTGGGTCTCATTTACTATTTCAGCTTCTTATACTAGGGAGACAATATGATGTTTACACATGTGAGTCTGATTTATTTAACTTACGAGTATGGTGTCGAGTTGCATCCATTTCCCTATAAATGTCTCAATTTAAGCCTTCTTTATAGCTGAGTAGTGCTCCATTGTATAAAAATACCACGTCTTTTTACCCATTCCTCAGTTGAAGGGCTTTTGGGTTGTTTCCAACATTTAGCTATGACAAATTGTGCTACTATAAACATGGGTGGACATATATCGCTGTGGTATGAGGTTTTCAGTTCTTCTGGGAAGATACCCAGAAAGGGAATACCTGGGTTGAATGGAATATCTAGACCTAGTTTCTTGAGGAATCTCCACATTTATTTTCACAGTGGTTTCACCAGTCTGCACTCCCACCAGGAGTGGAGAAGGGATCCTTTTCCTCCAGCACCAGCAGATGCTGATGGATCCAGCACCTCCAGCATTTGTTGTAGGTTGATTTCTTGTTGATAGCCATTCTTACCTGGGTGAGATGGAATCTCAATGTTATTTTAATTTGCATCTCTCAAATGACCAATGATGTTGAACACTTTTTCATATATTTATTTGCTATTTTAATTTCTTCATCTGAGAAGTGTATGGTCATCTCGGATGCCCATTTTTGGATTGGGTCTTTGAATTTGTTGGGTGGCAACCAAAATTTTTTCCCACTCTGTGGGTTGATTTTTCACTCTGTTTGTGATTTTTTTGGTGTGCAACAACTGTATAATAAGATCTCAGTTGTTGATTCTTTGAAGTGTTTCCTGTGCAGTTTGGATTTTGTTCATGAAATCTCTGCCTACCCCTGTATCTTCAAGGTTTCTATCTACTTTGTCTTCCAGTAGATTTAGTCTTTCTGCTTTAATATTTAGATCTTTGATCCATTTTGACTTTAGTTTAGTGCATGGTTACAGATATGGGTCTAATTTTAGTCTCCAGCACATAGAAAGGCAGTTTTTCTAGCTCTGTTTATTAAAGAGGCTATCTTTCTTCCAGTGAATATATTTGGCCCCTTTGTGTTTGTAGTTGTATTTGCATGTTCTAATCTGTTTAACTGGTCCTCAGGTGTGTGTTTTTTAATACTGTTTTTAAAATCAGTATCATGCTGATTTTATCACAGTAGCTTCATAGTATAATTTCTAGTCAGAGACTGTAATGCCTCCTGCTTTGCATTTGTTGCCCAGGATTGCCTTTACTCTTTTAGGTCTCCTCTGCTTGCATATGAACTTTAGGAATGTTTTCTCTATTTCTGTTAGGTATGTTAATGGTGTTTTGATTGGATTGTATTAAATCTGTATAAAAATTTGGGGAATGTGGCCATTTTCACTATGTTGGTTCTTCCTATACATGAGCAAGGAATATCTTTCTATTTTCTGGTATCTTCTTTGATCTCATTTTCCTGAGTAGAAGTTCTATATTTTACCTAGCTCAGTGGTAGAGTGCTTACCTATAGCAGATACTTTTTCTTTTTTTTTTTTTTTGCGGTACTGGGGATCGAACTCAGGACCCTGCGCTTGCTAGGCAAGCGCTTATTCCACTGAGCTATATCCCCAGCCCTAGAGTGCTTACCTAGCATGTACAAGGCCTCACAGTCAATCCCTAGTACCACAAAAAAAAAAAAGAAAAATAATCTATGCTTGTCTCATGCCTGACAAATATCACCAACTTTTATTTGTAGGAGACTTATATTTGTAAAGATTTTATATTGATTATTTAAATAATCCATGGGATACATGGTCTGGCAGGGAGTAGTGACAATTAAAATGAGGCTTGGTTTCCTTCAGATGGGAGGCTATTTTCTTATTTTGTCCTTTCCTTAAATGAAAAAGAAAAGCCCAGATGTCCTGTGAGATCTCATGGGAATTCTAGTTGCAAACACAGAAAAACAATGAACACTGTTCTGTAACATGAGAGACCACAATAATTTAAAACAGGTGACTTTTTCTAACAAAAGTCACAGTGTAGGTGAGGCTAGTGCTTCATCACCACAAAGGAAAAGGAAATCAGATTTTAAAAAATACATTATGGCAGCATAATTTGCTGGCTCAGCAAATGGTTTTCCCTATTATATTTTGGAAAAGCACAGAACTTGGAGGCCCTCTCTACCCTTTGCACTTCCTCCCGCTCTGGACTGTACCATTAAATCCAAATATGGGGTGAAGAAAACCATAGGGAATGGATTTGTTATTGTTGAAACTTTTTCCTCCACTTTATGCATGGTAGGACTTGCTGCTTTCTTTTAACTTAACAATAATCTCAATTCAGGGACTTGCTCTGCTTGCAAGAGACAGCATTGGACTTTGGACTATAGCTGAGAGGTGAAGTAAACAACAGGACTATAAATATCAGCGTTTCTTTCTGTGTCTTTGTGCAGCAGCTCCAGCAAAGAGAAAGGAAGCAAGCTGGTCTGAGGGAGTTGCGTAAGTAGGAATTCTGTTTTCCGGTTGTTGATTCTTTCAGAGTTTGGTAAATATTTTTTGAATGTGATAGAAGACATTTTCCCCTTTCAATAGACTTAGAAAAAGATGAGTTAAAGAGATTAAAATAATAAGGAAAAGAACAGAAGATTTTGAGCTTGGGTGTGCTGGATAAAGTCCTTGGTGGGCACAGCTGACTTTTATGTTGGTGTTTGTCCTGCCTTCCAGCGCAGCTGAGCACAGAGGAGCTGGAGGAACCCGACACTTGCACTCGGCAGGGATAGGGATGTACAGGCAATGTTATATGAGCAAATTTAAGTACTTCCCGCAGAAAGGCAGAGTGAGAAGAAACAAGGGAAAAGAGCCTAGTGGATTTGTGGACTGAAATATGCTCATTCTACAGTGTTGGGAAATATCTAAGGATATTGTGAGCAGTTTCAGAAAAACAGGTGGTGGGAGTGATGCAGGCTATGCCCGCGGTGCCACCCTCAAAGGAATTAAAATCCGTGTCAGAATGGGGTGGTCTGTGATGAAATAGAAAATATTGCTTTTTAAGTGCAAAATGGGTCTTCAGGGGATTGAGAAGCTTTCAGATGCTGGTCTGAAGCCCAGAGAAGATAGTTTCTGGATAGCTTGCATTTAGTGGCATTTAAAACAAATGTAGGTCTGTATATGGCCAACTAATTTAAGTTTTGTAATTGAAAAGCTACAATATTAGTGAAAGTTACAAGTACTTTGCAATTGTTATTGAGTTTTCAGTAAAATCCAATTTTGTTATTCATCCTCATTATTTCTATATAGCTGTTTGATGATTATAATTAAAACCAAAAGCTTATTATATGACAATTATTTTGAGCAAATAAAGTTGAAGAGCCTATTGATTATAATGACAGGAAAATCTGTAATTATGAATTCTTTAGTCCACTATTGATGGCTTATCTTACCAGTGGAAAACTGAGGGAAACAGTCTTTTAATTTATATTTGTTCTTTAGCCACCTGAAACTTTGCCTAATGACAAAGTTAAAATATTAATTGCTGACTCTGTGATGGAGGTTCTATAACTACTGAATTAATTTTGCAGTGAAAGAAATCAAGTCCAAGAGCTTGTGTTATTTTATATTTTAGAAAATGGACAGTCTATTAAGAAATAAAACAGATTAAATAATTCCAGTTTTCTCTTTGCCATCTTAGGGCATAAACAAAGTTGGCTGTCTTAGTTATTACAAGATGATCTATCTAAAAACTCTCAACATGCCGCAGAGTAGCTAAGAGGTTTTAGAACTTATAGAAATGATTTGTATCCAGTTTCTCTGTGATTTCTTGCATATGTGCTCACAGACAAGATGTTTAAACTCTCCCTTAGCTATACCTTCCTCAACTGCAAAAGGGGTAAGAATTAACTGACATGGATATAAACTGCTTAGTGCTGCCTGTATATAGTTCTATAAGGGCTCAATAAAGGATGACTACAATAAGGACAATTGTATTATCAGTGTAAATAGCATCGTAAAGAAATTCTGAGATTTAGTATAAATATATCCTTCGGAAAATCATCAGACTTCTTTCACTATTAGGGATCAAGCTTAAGGCCTTGTGCAACCCAGGCAAGTACTCTACCAGAGACCTAAATATTATAATATTTAAAATATTAAAATAGTTGAGATGGATTCAATGGTTATTCCCCTCCTGTCAGACTCTTATCAAGTATCCTCTACAAGTAGATATTTTGAGTTGTTAAATAACAAGCAAGATAATCTGATTTTTAAAAATTATGTCCTCTGGAGTCTGGTTTTAGCTTTCTACTCATCTTTTAATTCTGGGATCATTCCAGGTAACTTGTTTGCAACTCCCATCCAAAGAAAGGTTTTTGTTTTTTAAAAATATTGGATCAGTGCTTAAAAATGTTCTGACTTCCTAGTTTTGGAGTTTTCCCTGATTTTTCTCCATAGACTCCTCCATCAAAATGAGCCTGAATTATCTGTGTGGAATTTTTCTTTGCTGATCTATGCTGAGTGTGTTCCTTTCATTATCACTTCTCTAAGTGCATCTTTTTAACAAATTGTGCTAAGAGAGCTGGCCTTAGTTGGGGGATAGTTCTGGTCAGATATTTAATATTTCAACTTATCTGCTCAACGGGGGAATCTTTATGTATTAATATGACATCTAGTTTTAGGAGCTTTCTGAAAGTAGTAGTAGCCCATAATAGGCTAATTGAGTATAGATTTAGTGAGCCTTAAATGATTTAAGGAGCAATGATTTGTGATTCCTCTTGGTCAGGTTCTCCCCTGCCTCAATGATATTATCATGAGTATGGAAGTAATGTTATGACAGATAATCTTATATTTTGAGAGGTTAAATTCCTACAATAGTAATGTAGCTAAGCTTTAAGGTATTAGAAACAAAAGGGAGCCATATCCAAGATATTTATTCACATGGAAGGTTTGAGTTTCAAGTGCTAAAGGCCCGATATGAGCAACATTCACTTTGGTAAACTGCCCTCAAGATGAATTCCTTTCTTCTTGGTATCTTTCTGTGCTAGCTTTCATCATTTCTGTACAGAATTTCCTACTTCCTTAGACCTTTCACTTTCTTAGACTCTGAGAGATCAGAAAGAAGCAGTCAGAACTTGGTACATTGCAAATCAAAGTCAGATTGTGTTTGCAGAATGTTATGTGACTATATACACAAAAGTCTGAACATTTAAAAAGGTAAGTACCTTCTGGTGAAGTGATGGCTGGCTGATCAGCAGATTTCCATAGCATTCTTACTACAGCATCTTGCTAAGCCAGACGGTTAATGTTTTGACAGTTTCTGGGCCTCTGCCTGATAACTTCCTCTTTATAGGAAGTTTCAGTGCTCATTACGATGGCATATTGAGCTCAACAAAATGGAGGCAGAATGCATGGGCTACATATTAAAAGAAGTAGACTTATTATCTGCTGAGTTTATAGAAATTCAGTTATGACTGTAAAGTTATCTATGAAGAAAGTTACCAGTTTTCTCTTTTCAGGCCAATCCCAGCGATGTGGCAAAGTCTGGGGCTTGCTCTGGTGCTCTGTCTCCTCCCTGGTGGGGGAGCAGAGAGCCAGAGCCAAAGCTCCTTCTGTAAGCAGCCCCCGGCATGGAGCATAAGAGACCAAAATCCCATGCTGAGTGCTGCTGGCACAGTGACTGTGGTTGCTCTTCTTCAAGCCAGTTGATACCTGTGCATTCTGCAGGCATCCAGGTAAGAAAGTCTTTTTGTGGTTCAGAATGTATTTGAAGAAAAGCTATTAAATACATATATATATATACATATGTACTTAAACTACAAATGGAAACAACATACTTGTTAAGTCACATTTTTGGAAAAACTATATGTATTTGAATAGAATAAATTAGAAAAGACTAGGAGAATATATATCAAAATATTTATGGCTGATTTCCTGTAATTACGAACATTTTTTATTTTGTGGGCCTGTATTTTAAACTTCTTACTAAATATGTATTATTTGTGTAATGAAAATGTTTTAAATGAACTCCTGAAAGTGTGACAGTTCTAAAAAGAGATTTTTGTAAGAGTAACACGCAAACTACACTTGCTATCAAAGGTCTTGGGTCATTTAATAAACATATACAAAATAATTGTTTGATTACTCACCAGATATTCAACATTGGTTGAATTCTCTATAAGATGAACTTGAAAAATATACACTTCATAAGATTAATTTGAGGACTAAATGAGCTAATGTTTGTGGAAGCAGCATAAGGTTTTAAGAACAAATTTTAAATAATTCTAAAAAAAGGGTTTCAGAATCTTATAACAATGTAAAGAACAAATACAGGCCAGTCAAAAATAATGAATTTTACAGGGGAAAAATGTGAAGGGAGAAAAGACCTTTAATCAAATTACATGAGATTATTCTTTTTTTTTTTTTTGAGATTATTCATTTTATGTATTTCTTCCCAAATACTTTAGATTTGAAGACCTGCGAGTAAAACTGGAGAAAGAAGGCTATTCTAATATTTCCTATGTTATTGTTAATCATCAAGGAATTAATTCTCAGTTAAAATACATACATCTTAAAAATCAAGTTTCAGACCATATACCTGTTTATCAACAAGAAGAACACCAAACAGATGTCTGGACTCTCTTAAATGGAAATAAGGATGACTTCTTCATCTATGACAGGTACATACCAATCCCCTCTCAAATTAGATACATGTTTTGTACTTATTTACTTTCATCACATATAACATCCCTCTTTATTATTAAATGTAATGCCAAATTCACTTTTCATTTCATGTAATTCCTCATTAACATTTAGAAGTAGTAACTAGGAATTAAAAAAAGAATGTTATGTACGTGTACCAACTCCCCATAAGGAATATAATCATTATGTACTGCAAACATGTACTAAAAAAAATGAAAATTAGAAAAGAGAATAAAAACTAGTATTAAAAATATTTTCATCTTTTTATTTTTGTAACTCTACATTCTGCTGTTTTTCCCCATCTTTCCTTTTCTTTCTCCTCCTCGTTCATTTTTCTTCTATGTTCTTCCTGTTTATTCCATACATTGTATTACTAAGGCCAGTTAGGTTTCCTTCTCCTCATACTGCCTGTTCTGCATGAGTAATCTCATCCATTCCTTGACTACAAATACATGTTCTGATAATCCTAAATTCAAAGCTCAAACACAATGACTGTACTGTAGACCTGATATCCACTTCTCAGATACATTCACAAACATCTTAAGTTCAATTATTTAAATCTTGACCCATTTTCTTCCAAAGTCTCATGCTACATTAACCTTTGTGTGTTATATAAAGCAATTCTTTAGGGGGAAAGATGCAGATAAGTGGTAGTAGTACTAGTGGCATTTCACTCTTCTGTCTCCAGTCATTTTCTGTTGAGGACATCACAGATTCCATCATATGTGCTAGCCTTGCTGCCATCTGTCCTTTAGGGTGCTATGTGACAAGCAAGTGTTAGTGACCCTTATCGTACCTTTCTTTTACTTACCAAATTCTATGGATTTTAAATCCTCAGTATAGCTATCTTGTCTTCATAATCACTATCTTGTTATTTTCCCATTACCTCTCCTCTAGAATTTTGCAACAACTTCCTTGTTTGTTTCTTTCTTGCTTTGTATCTGATAGTAAAGGATTTAAAATAAGACATTTGTTTTGTTTTATTACCAAATATTCACTTTCAAAAATAAGCCCATTAAAGAGCTTGGTTTCTAAATCTTTAAAATGACTGTCTTGAAGGTAAGGTATGCAAAAGTGTTTACCATTCTAATAGGTAAAGTACATTGAATATATATCTCTCTCACCAGGTACACTGACATTCTGGTTACATAGATAGAAAGATCCATTTGTACTTTACCTATTATTCTAATCTAGGTATTGTTCAGATGAATACTTTCACTTGACATTTGTTTATGTTTAATTATAACTTGAAGGCTAAATACTTACATTTCTAAACTGAAGTGTGTATTATGGTTGATTCACTGTGTCAACTTGATAAGTTTAGAAGTGTAAGCAATTCAGCAGGGGGCCAGTACACATCTCACTTTGCAAGCATCCTCATCCTGTGTTAAGAGGAGAGCACAGAGATAGTGTGAGGTAACACCACCCTTGGGGCATTGTAGCCTGACTACAATGTAAATGAGGAAAAAAGGCTTGCTCCCCTCTGCCTTTTGCTCTTGTTGCTTTTGCTGTCTTCTAGCACCCTGAACTATTGTCCCTCAGCATGCCACCCTACCTTGGAGCCAGCTGATTACAGACTGAAACCTCCATAAACTGTGAGCTAAATAAGCTTTTCCTTACTTAATTTTGGGCATTGGGTATCTTGTCTCAGCAATGAGAGAAAAGTAACTAAGACAGTGTGTTAATCATTTAAGCGTTATTTACATGCATCTGTTTTTTATTCCATAAATATTCACATTTCAAGAGAACTTTCATGCACGTATTATCTCTATATTTTCTCATTGCTGAGACAAAATACTCAACACTCCAAATTAAAGGAGAAAAGGTTTATTTCAGTGTGAGGAGCAGCTGAACTGGGGATCAGCCACACATTCTGGGCTAGAGCAAGGCCAGTCAAGCAGGTGTCTGGCCTTGGTGTTCCTCCCGGTTAGCTACAACAGATATAACTCTGAGAGAATGTTTCTCTTTTAGTGTTCTCAGCAAAATACTGAGACCTTGCACTTTCAGCCTCATTTCATGCTTCCCCTCTTTTTACTATGTATACATAGAGATGCAGACCATGCTAGATTGTCACTGCCTCTCCATCATAGAGGTCAGGTCTCACCCAGCCCAAGCTTTCCTTTTATTATATGTCTAGTTCCTTCTTAATCTCCTGTCAGCTCCTCTCAGGATGCCACTGGCTGGATGGGTAGAGGCATTTCAGCTCACAGTTTGTAGAGGTTTCAGTCCATAATTGGCTGGCTCCTAGGTAGAGTGGTATGGTAGAGGAGAAATAGTTTATGGCAGGAAGAAGGCAGCAAAGCAGAGAAATAGCAAGTAACAAGCAACCACAGCAGTCCTCTTTCTTTCCCTTTTATTGTACCCAAGCTACTCATGCCCAGGGAGAGCCTTCCCATTATCCACTCTAGAACTATACAAACCCAATCAGTGGACTAATCTAGTAATCTCACACCCTTAATCCCAGCATCACACACTTAATCCCATTATCATACACTCTAGATCTCATCACCTCTGAAAAGTCCCACACATGACCACATGAGGCTTAGCAGTGACATCTAGATACAAGCCATAACAATGGGCCATGAAAATATTCTTGGTGATTGGTTTTCTTTTGGCTCATCACAGTCTGGTGAGTCAGACTTTGCTTACTCCTAAGTGTGTCTTGTTAATATTACATTTCACTCTTTCAGGCCCTTGAACTTTGAAGTTAGTTGTAAAGCCTAGCATTTTGATATTTGCATGGTCTTATACACTGGATAGAATATGGGCAACAAGGAAATTTCAATCCTACCATTTCTGAGGATGCCAAGTGTTATAATTCCAGTTCTTTCACTGTGCTGATATTTTTGTTGCATCAGATCTATTTTTAAATAAGTGGGCTACTGGTCAAGACTTGGAGATTTTTTTGGATATAGTGTAATTTCTTACTCTGTGACATTTGCGCTGTCTTAGCAGTTATGAAAATCTCCTGTGTTCCAGAGTCCAAAATATGTATCAGTGTGGGCTGGGATGTGGTAAAATTTATAGGTAAATTACAAAATTATTTTTGATTGGATGACTATGAATTTTTTATTTAGTGACAAAGCTGTATTTCAACATGCTAATTTTAGACCCATTGCAGTCTGATCTAGTACAGGGCCTGGGAGTTCCTTTGTGAGCTGCATACAAGGAAATTTACTGAAGATGTGAGAGAATCTTAATTGTAAGACTAGTAAGCCTAAGAATTGATAACACCAAACCCAAACAATGTAAGACTAATGTAAAAACATTGGATAACATTGCGTATTCCCCAATTCCCGTCCTTCAGATGTGGTCGTCTTGTATATCATCTTGGTCTACCTTACTCCTTCCTAAGTTTCCCATATGTAGAAGAGGCCATTAAGATTGCTTACTGTGAAGAAAAGTGTGGAAACTGCTCTCTTAAGGTATGCTGTTTTTCCCAATTATTTTTATGGGACAAAAGAGGAAATGTTTGGGATCTATTTAAGTTAGTGTTTCACAAACAATTAGCTATACTACAACTAAATAATTTGTATAATTACACACATTTTCTGTTACATAATGTGTACTTTAAAACATTTGAAAGATCCCTGTTGCTGCCTTTATCTAGAAAGGTTTTGGAAAATACAAATCAATCTAGATCATCACTAAATGATATTACATGAGATGCTCAAATAATTTAGTACACATAAAACTATATTATTGTAGTAACCTGAATATGCTCACACAAAAGCATAGTGATATCAAAGCTTACACAAGGCACAACTTGTCAAGGAATTACAGCCAGGTAACTACTTAATTTACCAAGGCTACACATTCAGCTATTTTTGTGAAGTCCTTATATTACTGCCTCATCTTTCAGTCTGAATTATTACATTTACTTGAAAATAGTTGTCCAGCTACTAATATTTGTTCCCTAATAACCATGAAATAGTCATTCCTTGTTATGAGAAGCACTATATTCAGATGTTCAAGTAAAAGACAAACAACCAATTTTAACTTCTATAGCTGGGTTTTTTTCCTTCTATTAAAAAGAAAATAATTCTAAGCCATGTTTCCATAATAGAGTGACTAGCAAAATTTGAATTCACATTTAAAACATTGTATTTTATTTTTGAGCAGTACTTTCATGTATTTCCTAGCTCTGAAGAAAGATACCTCAAATTTT
The DNA here is from genome assembly GCA_004027595.1 of Dinomys branickii. Lineage (NCBI taxonomy): Eukaryota > Metazoa > Chordata > Mammalia > Rodentia > Dinomyidae > Dinomys > Dinomys branickii. Next base: position 52,778 of record PVLD010004594.1, read on the forward strand.
AACAAATCATTTATCTTTTTAGTTGGTAGTGCATGCAACAGGTTAATTATATCTTTTTTCACATTTGATTCTTCATAATATTCCTATGTTATTTTCTGGTGTTAAAGTTGAGGAGATGTGGTAATGCAAATAAAGTACAGAGCGTCCAATATACCAGTTACTTAAACGCCAGTTGTATGGATCTCATATATTTCAAGATTATTTCTATACTGTGCAATTTATAAACTACCTATAAATAAGAATAATATATGTATCTAATATTTCAAATCAAATTGGGAATTTTCAATTTCATTGTTTCCTAGGTGTCACCTATTATATAATACATTATTTAACTTAGTATTGAGAAAGAATGCTGGCAATTAAAGTGATACACAGTGCTAAAACAGCATCAATAGTAGGATATACTCTAATATTAGAAATGGTACCACAAAATATAGTTATACTCTAATGTTACAAATAGTATCATGGACTATAGTCAGATGTTTCCTAATGTTAGAAATAGTATCAGAGAAGTGTCATAGAAACAGTGTAGGTTCTATGAAACTAATTAGGCTGCTACCATAGATATTTGTGCTTAATAATTGAACATTTGATTGATCGTTAGATAGATTGATTGAAATAGTGTGTATTTGGGACTGAACTCAGGGCTCTTCACATGCAAGGGAAGTGCTCTACCAGTGAGCTATATGTGTAGCCCTGTTTTGTTTTGAGACAGGGTCTCTCTTAGTTGCTCTGGCAGGCTTTGAATTTCTGGTTCTTTTGTCTCAGCTGTGATTACACGTGTGTGCCACCATGCCTGGCTTTGAACATTTATTTTTTATAATTTTATAATTATATACTAAGTTCTCATTTAGAAGTAATTCATAAATAACCAAAAACTGCCTCTCAGTGGCTGTATGCTAAAAATTCAGTGGAATTTAAAACTGTTCAAAACCTTCAAAATATTAAGCCATGCTACTTAGTGACTCTTTGAGTTGATTTTGTAACTTTATTTACAAACCAACTTTAGGTATCATTATATTAATTATGCTGATAGAGAGAGGCCTTGAATTTGTTTGTGGGTTCCACAAAACAATGCAGACTTTCAATTAATTAAGGAATGAGTGACAGGCAGAATGGAAGATTATGGGCAGTGAGAAAGGGGCAGTAATATGCTACTTTCACCTGATAGAAATACAATAGATATATTAGCAAAGCTTTGGTTGAGTTCAAAACATTTCCTGGCATATGCGAAAATATGAAACAGAAACAATTTAAACAATTTTATTGGCTTTCTGGAGTTAGCAGAGAGAAGCCGGTTTGCTCTGCGATTTGTCAGTAAGCTGACTCCAGTGCAATCTGAATTCTTTTATCAGGTTTCATAGTTTTGCTTCTGCAGATAAGTATAGTAGTTTGGCTTTCCTGTTTAGCCTTTAGTAAAAATTCTAGGTGTTGAGCCTAACATCCGACTTTTTTCATTAATAAGATGACAGGACAAAGCCAGAGGTATCCTAAATAACTAGTTGGAAGTCCACTATGAGCTCTATAAATGATTTTTCATGCATTCCTGCCAAATGCATAAGCTTATTGGTAAGTGCTTTATACATTTGTTTCAGACTCTCGAAGATGAAGACTTCTGTCAAAACGTATCTTTGGCTACTGTGGTAAAAACAACTGAGGCTCCACAGTCACATCACCATCAGAACCAACCTCACAAGCAGGGGCGGCAGTATCTTGGGAGCAGTAAACTCTCTGAGAATAAACAACCAGGAGAACCAGATAATCCTGTGCTTTCCCCTCCACGAGGCCTTCATCAGCACCATCAGCTCAAGGGCCAACCCAGGCAGGGTCACTCAGAGAGCTGAGACATACCACCAGGTGAAAGTTTACAACTTTCACTAAGGAAACTCTGTCGAAAGGGGTGCAAAAACCAGTTACTGTGTAAGTCATCCAAAGACCCACAGTTAGCTCCTAGTAGCTGTTGCTGCCATTGTCGACATCTGTTATTTGAAAAAACAGGGTCTTCAGTCACCTGCCAGTGTGCAGAAAATCTCCCATCTTTATGCAGCTGTCAGGGACACCTGGGAGCAGAGACAGTCATTGAATCTTGTCAGTGTCGACTGCCTCCAACGGCCTGACAAATAAGTGAGCAGCAGAACCCCACAGAAACCAACCGTAACTGAAGTTGAAAAAATATGGCACAAAAGTGAAAATGACCCTCAAACTAAATATTTAAGATAAGACACTCTCCCTAAATAAATTTGCAGGCACAATTTCATTTCCAAAAATTTCATTAACTACTTAATTAGTAAATTAAAATAGGAGTTGGATTATGCAAATATGGAGAAATCTTCTAGATTGATTTCTAAATTTTATGTCATAAAATTTTTGATCCAAACCACATTTTTATTATGGAGCAACTGAAAAGTGGTCACACCTTTTGGTTAACATGTCTTTCTTGTTCTTCTTGCAGTATTCTACTTGCATTAATGAGAACAGAAACATAAACTATGACCTAGGGGTTTCTGTTGGATATTTAGTAATTTAGAATGGAGGAAGAACAACAAAAACATGTTTTCCATTTTTTCTTTACTCATCTCAAAACCGTATTATATCTTTGTCTTTTTAATCTTACATTTTAAACTGATTAAACATTTACAGAAAGAAGTGAACCTTATTTCTTAACACATGAATATTTTGCTTAAAAGGCATATGCCATGTTTTACTGCCCTTTAATTTTTCTATACCTAAGACTCATATCTTGACTTATACACAAAGTCTTTGTATCTTATCTATCATTATGTCATACTTCTGAATTTTGAATGGCTATAAGGGAAAAGAAAGAAATGTCTATCCTTAGACTGCTTAGGGAGTATTTCCATAGTCAATGATGGTTTAATAGGTAAAGTAAACCCTATGAACCTGAACTTCTTTATGGATAATACCATTAAGCAAGAATGTAGTCCATGATTGGCCAATGTATGGATCTGTCTAAATAAATTCAATAAAAATTTTTAACATGTTTTGTTTTTATTATTTAGGCTTATGTTGAAAATGGAAGTGAATTTTTCAATTGCTTTTTAAAAAGTAAATAGTAATTAATGAATTTATTGTTATACTCAAAATCGTCTACGCTTAAGGTGAGAATCTTTGCCAAAAGAAAGGCGCCGCTCCAAATCATGAATGGTATTACGAAGAATTGCAATTTCTTTGTTTTTTTCTTCTTGAAGATGTTGAAGCTTCTAAATGCAACAGAAAAAAATTTGTTATTGCAGACTAATTACAAGGAATAACAATTAAAAATTACACATTGGGCTTAAGAATGTATTTAAAAATATACCTTTTTAAAAAAATTTTCTTTTTGAGATAAGGTTTCATTATGTAATTCAGGCAAGCCTTGAACTCAGAACAATCTGCCTGTGGTGGCTTCCCAACCGCTGGAATTATAGGCATGTGCCACCAACCACCATGACAGGCTAGGATACTTTATTTTGAAAGGTCTATAATTTTAGTTTTGTGGGACTCAATGGGGTAAAACCAGTTTACAGACACAAAAATAAAACCTTCTAGACATAGTATTAATCAACATGTGAATTTCTATAGAAACACAGTAAGAAAATATATTTTCTTAAGTAATAGTCATAGGATTAAAACTCACATACCCTTCTGTAGATACTTTGTGGGGAAATAGTAGCATCTGGATAGGGTTTTGATTTAGCTTGAACTCTTGCTAGTTTGGCATCAAACTGAACCAAATTTAAAAAGAGAGTTAGAACATTCTAGCTCAACAACTAGAAATACTACTATAAATGTAAATATAATCTATGCTATCCTTTGACATATACTGTATAATGTAAGTACATTTTTTATATAACAGATGATTAAAAAATCTTTAAGAAACCATTTTCAGGAAAGAGCAAAGAACATTCAGACAAGGTTAAATCCAAGTGCATGTTGCAATTACCTGGGGAGCTTTAAAAAAGTACCAAATATCTGGGCATCTTAGAGACAGTGGGGGATGGCTAGCATCTTTTTCTCAAAATAGGTGATTGTATCATGCCACCAGGGCTAAGGATCTAGTTTAACTTAAAGGTAAATAAAAATATTTTCACATTATTCTGAGTGTATTTTTGGCAGGAAAATGTAATATATAATCAGCCATCATAGGAGAAAATCTTACATACCCTTCGGTAGAAACTTTGAGTCTAAATAATAGAATCTGGTATGATTTAATCATTTAGTTTGAATTTTTCCTGATTTAAATTAAGTTGAATCAAAAAATGTTCAAAGGTCATTCTTACAAGCAAATTATGTTTGCGCAATATACTAATAAAACCCATGTCTTCAGGTTTAGTGTAGCGCATCCTCTGTCAGAATGAAGAATAAACTCTGCAGGAGATTGTTTTCTACTTTGACAAGAGAAATGGATAGTCATGATGACAACAAAGAGCACTGTATAACAAAGAACAGACTTCTGCTAGATCAGTGACAAGGCTCAGACAACAAACAAAATGCAAATGCCCAATCAGTATAACTTGGTAGTAGATTTTGAAACATGGTCTACTGTATTTCCTCTGGTCATCTAGCCCTCTCTGTAGCTTATGGATACACTTGGCCAGAAGGAGAAGCAGTAGCAAAAAGACTCTAAAGTCAATGGAAGTTCCCTTACTCCCCAGTGATTACACATGATACCGCATCAAGCACTCCAGGAGCACCAAAGGTCCCAGAAATAAACAGTAAGCCATCTCAGGTAAGACCTGTAATTCTATAAGACAAGGTAAACTGAGAGTCAGGGTGGAGGAATCCATGAAAGAAAAATGGAAAGGGAGTTGTGGTAAAATCTAGTAAAAAAATCACAGAGCGTATCTAAATATTGCACGGCCAGTAACAACAAAAGAGTGGCAGTTTTGTCACTTTTAAGATGCTCAAATATATTACTGAATGGAAAAACAGACTACAGGGATCTGTAACATCTCATTTTTGAGAAGATTTTTATGTGTATTTTTGAGTATTTATAAAAAGAGTGATGTTAGATAGTTTTCAGAATCTTAGCAATGCTTATTACCCAGTGGTGATGTTGTATGTAATTTTTTTTATTTAGAATAAAGAGCTGGAGCCTCAGCCTATAAGATCTCCTATTTAAAGTCCCTTTAATTTCTCTCTTTTATTATTTTAGAAATTTGGTTTGTTTACTGCACAATACAAATTTTTTCAGAAATTTATTAGGTAGAAATTTGTATCCTCTTATTCCAAATAAAAGCAGAAGAAAGTATTAGCTGGTTTACAAAGGTTCCCCAATTTCTGCTGGGGAGAGAGAGCAATGTTGAAGATTAAATACTCTCTAATATTGGTTTTCTTATGAAGCTTGCATACACTTGACTATAAAATTCCGGTAATTCCTGAAGTATCTGTACCTACTCTCACAGGAAACAGTTCCCCTCCCAGAAACCAGGCCCTTCAGAACAACTGGAGTTCTCTCAGGTGAAGTGCTAAAAGGCAGTGCACATGAAGCTGTCTGGTGACTGAGCACTTCATTTGATAAAGAATCAGAGTGTATGAAGTCCTTTCACAAAATTGTTTCTGGGCCTAAAATTTGTCTCATCGTGATGCAAAGCAAAGTAAGACTTAGATTCAGGAATGTACTGTATCCAGTTTATCAGACTCTTAAACACCTACCTCTAGCTGTAGTTTGATTATTTCATTTTGCTTTTCCTTTTCTTGAGTTACTAACTTTGCATTTAACTCTGAAATCTCCATCTCCTTTTTCTGTATTAGATCTTTGTGCTTTTCTTCATTTAATTCAACTGAATAAAAATAAGTTTATTCATGTAACATTTCAAAATATACATATAATTCAGTATTACAAATAATTCAGATAAATTTTATCAATAAAACTTTTAGAAGTTGTTTTATATGTAGTGCAGATTTTATAAATTTTTGGTAAGATCCTGAACAATGTTTGAAACACGAAAATCACTCATAAAATTCTTTTGTATGAAGAAACTGGGGCTGGGGATATAGCTCAGTGGAATAAGCACTTGACTAGCAAGCGCAGGGTCCTGAGTTCGATTCCCAGTACCGCCAAAAAAAAAAAAAAAAATCAAGTGGACTTTTCCCTTAGGGGCTGGGAATATAGCTCAGTGGAATAAGTGCTTGCCTAGCAAGCACAGGGTCCTGAGTTCGATCCCCAGTACTGCAAAAAAACAAAAAAAAAAAAAAAGAAGAAACTGATTTGTACTCTTAAGCATCAACAACTTAGAAAATATGAAATTCAGTAGTTAAAGTGTGACACAAAACTTGGGCACTGAGGTTTGTAGAACCCAAACAGTTGGCTCCAGGGCTGTAAGAGGGCTGTGCTATACCCTCATATGATCAGGTTTCTCCCATGTTCACATTTTGGCTCCATGCGTCACTGAATTTTCTTTCTCGTTAACGACTACACTTCTTTTCAATTCATATCTTCATGATTGGAAAACATTGATCTAAACTTCTCCTTTTTAAAAAAGAACATTATATACTTAGAATCACACCATATGTAGCCCTTTAAATCCAGTTTTTTTCATTTACCATAATGTTATGTTTTCCCCTCTTTGGTACTGGGACTGAAGTCAGGGTTTTACACATACTAGGCTGAACTACATCCAGCCCTTTATTATTTTAGCAATGGTGTCACTAAATTGCCAGACTCGCCTCCAACTTGCAGTCTTTGTACCACAGCCTCTGTAACCTTGAGGTGCTTTAAGAGATAACATGGTTAATAAGTAGAGACAGGTGGTCACATCCTGAATAGGAGCAGAGAAAGGGAGGACCAGTGAAGTAAGGCTTGCCTCTTTTATAGCAACCCCTTCATGATAACACAAGGACTTGCACAAGAACTACTAAGTGATCACACAAACTCAGAGTCTCAGTGACTTATGAACCTGTCACTAGGCCCCACCTCCCAGCAATGCAACTCTAATTAGACTAATATGTGACAATGCATAAAACCTAAATTAAGGCAGTGTTCATTCAAGAATGCTAGCTATTGCTCAGAAAATTTACATGTACCTTTGAACTCTTTTAAGATTTCATACAATTCAGTAAATCAAAGATAAAAATCTTACCTTTTTTCTGCATATCTTGATAAAGTCTGCTTATTTCTATCTTATGTTCCTCTTCTTTGATTTTCATTTCATGTGCAAGTTTGGTGATATTATTCTTATATTCCTAAAAATAAAATATGTTCCATTTTATATTTTATTTACACAGTATATATTAAAAATTACAAAAGTCATGCTAATTAACATAACCATTATCTCACAGTTTTGTTGTTGGAACACTTAAAGTCTATTCTGGAAATCCTCAAAAATACATTGTTATTAACTATCATTACTATGTTTTATAATAGACCTCTTGAATTTATCCAACATTATTGAAATTTGTATCCTTTCACCAATATCTTCCCCATCACAGCTTCTCTTCCAGTATGTCCTACAATCACAGGTTCCATTAAACACTACTGTATTCTCTGTTTCTATGCTTTCCAAGAGAAAGATCAATTTCTGGCACAAGCATAAATAGATCATATAAAAACACTGTCTTTCTTTCTCTGATTATTTGAGGCAAGATCTCCCTATGTAGTCTAAGCTCACCTTGAACTCACTATGTAGCCCTGGCTGGCCTTGAACTTGTGGCAACCCTTCTGCCTTAGCTTTTGAATGCTGGGATTATAGGTGGATGCAGCCATGCACAGCATTTTGGATTTCTGTTGTCACTGAAACAATTTTAGCCAACTTTCCATCAGACAAAGGATTTCTACTTGAACATATAAAAATTCAAAGACCCAATCCAAAAGGCATCTGAGATGAATATACACTTCTCAGATAAAGAAATACAAATTGAAAATACATGAAAAAATGTTCAACATCATTGATCATTTGAGAAATGCAAATTAAAACAACACTGAGATTCCATCTCACCCCAGGAAGAATTGCTATCATCAAGAAATCAACCAATAGCAAATGCTAGAGGGGTTATGGGGAAAAGGGAAGACTTCCCCACTGTTGATGGGAGTGTAGACTGGTGAAACCACTGTGGAAATCAGTGTGGAGACTGCTCAGTAAACTAGGATCAGAGGTCCCCTTCAACCCAGCTGTTTCCCTTCTGGGTATCAGAAGAACTGAAAATATGGTATCACAGCTATATATGTGCACCTATGATTACTGCAGCACAATTTGCAATAGCTAAATCATGGAAGCAACCCAAATGCCCATCAACTGAAGAATGGATAAAAATGTTGTGGTATTTTTATATAATGGAATATTACTCAGCTATAGCAAAAGATAAACTCAGGGTTTTTATAGGTAAATGGTCACAACTAGAGACCATGCTCATAAGTGAAATAAATTAGACACACATGTAAACACTGTATTGTCTCTAGTGTAGAATCTGAGGGAGTGAATGAAGTCTGAGGGTGCAATGGATATTGTAAAGGAGAAGGACATTGCTCAAGGTGGGGAGCAGCTGGGATAAGGGAAAAGAGAAAAGAAAGAAATATGGGAAAAATATGTACATAGGTATATACAGGATAGCTAAGATAGTTGTACTACTGATTTCTATTACTTTATTGAAAGGAATAATTAATGTTTAATTGTTACATCAATCTTACATGCCTATATTTGTTTATCTGAGTAACCAATTTGAACATATCAATGTCATAAAGCTACCATTGTTAATTTCCTATCACCTTCCCTGAAAATATGTATTGCTTCTATTGTTCTGTGTCATTTTGTAAATGTCTGCATGTCTGTTGTTTTCTTTCTTTTATCTTTAAAATAAAAAAGAAACAATATGTTTTTATCTTCATTTTGTGGATATTCATAATTAGTGTTTAGCATATCACACATGCTTAAAATATTTGATTATACTGTATGAATAGATGCCTGTTCAACATTAAAATATAAGCCAAAGCTAAATTTTGCAGTTTAGAGGAGGTATAGTCTGATAGCTAGAAAAATAATTGTAATGTAGTGCCAGGCCTGAAAGTTTGTTGAATTTCCATTTGTCAAAATTATGTAAGTATTCCTAATTCTTAGAAAAAGGTTAGGAACTACCCATGGTAAGGATTATCTTTATGAGGAAGCACCAAAAGAAAGATGGATTTGAAATTCAAACATTTCTCAACAGTTGTTGAAATTAGCTTCATAGCTTACTGATGCATAAGGATGATTTATGATGCTAATAGGTAAAGAATATTCAGTGTAGTAATGGGAGATAAATCCCTCAAAGATAAATTTTACAGTTTGCCAGGGTTATTGCTGTACATAAAGATATTAGTTACAGGACTAAGATGCACGCAAGAGAAAAGGAATACAGAAAGAATAAAAGCTAAGTAGGACAGTAGGAAAAAATAATAAAGGTAAGAGGTTAAGAAAAGTCTTTAGACACTATAAGAATTGAGGCTCACTGATACATTCTCTCTACCTCTATTTCTCCCTTTTTCCCTCCCTCCCTCTGGTATCTCCATGAATATTTGTTTTTTAATTTTAAAAATAAAAGAATGAAGACATATGAACAAACACACATATACTTAAAAAATAACACAAAAACAATAGAGACAATACTAAATTTCAGACAAGGTGATAGGAAATTAACAATGGTTGTAAAACAAATATAGACATGTAAGATTGATCAAACAATTAAACATTAACTGTTCAATAAAACTATAGAAATCACTAGTATAACTATGTTAGCAATCCTGCATATACATATGTACATAATTTTCCCTTTCTTTCTTTTCTCTTTGCCCTCATCCCAGTTGTTCTTTACTTTTGAGCAGTTTCATTTCACAATATTTATCATACCTCCTAATTTTTATTTACTCTTTCAGGTTCTTTCACCTGTGAGACAATACATTGTTTATACATGTGAGTCTGATTTATTTCACTTATAAGTATGGTCCCTAGTTGTGACCATTTACCTATAAAAGACTCGAGTTTATCTTTCTTTATAGCTGAGTAATATTCCATTAAATAAAAATGCCACAACTTTTTTATCCAATCCTCAATTGATGGACATTTGGGTTGCTTCCATGATTTACCTATTATAAATTGTGGTGCTATAAACATGGGTGCACATATATCACTGTGATGTGTTCTCAGTTCTTCTGGGAAAATACCCAGAAGGAGAATAAGCTGGGTTGAATGGGAACTGTAGACCTAGTTTGCTGAGGAATCTCCAAACTGATTTCCACAGTAGTTTCACCAGTCTGTATTCCTATTTCTCCACAGCCTCGCTAGCATTTGTTATTGCATGATTTGTTAATGCTAGCCATTCTTACTGGGGTCTGTGGAATCTCAGTGTTGTTTTAATTTGCATTTCTTGAATGACTAATGATGTTGAACATTTTCTCATATATTTATTTGCCATTTGTATTTCTTTATCTGATAAGTGTGTATTCATCTCAGATCTCCTTGCTGAATATTTATTGAATGGGAATGCCAATAAGAATTATTTAGGTCAGAGTTCTTAGCTTAGACCCAATGAATGGGCTTCTGAGAGTCCACTGATATTCTGAAATTGTATGCAAAATTTGTGTGCATATATTTTTCCAAAAATGGTTCATACTGGTTAATAGATATTCAGTGGTATTGAGGGGGTAAAACCAAAAGAGAACAATAAAAAGGGTCAAGATGTACTGGCTTATATAATTAAAACCAGACACATCATTACAGATTACCCTAGTTCACAGGATATAGCCTAGATTCCTATTTGTGCTACTTATCCTGCAATTCAATTGTAGGAATGGTCAACCCTACCCAACTGCTTGACTCTTATTAAACGTGAGTGGATGAATAAAAGGGTGAATGTCACAAGTTGCCAATTTTCACTGTGTGTGTGTGTGTGTGTGTGTGTGTGTGTATACACACACACACACACACACACACGTATATACGTATTTATATATAACATATATTACATATACACAATATATAAGATATAATGTATATAACACACACACACACACACACACGTCTGGGTTTCTAGATAGTCAAATAGAAAAGCCAAAAAAGTGGCTTCTAAAAACTAGAGTACACTACATCACTGCTTCTTTGAGAAACCACAAGAGAATGTTCTGTGTACCTTTCCACCTCCACTGACTGCCACCTGAAATGCCACCATTACAGTAGTGGTAAGACTGAGTTTTCACTCTCACCTCCAGGCATAAAGTTATCCTAATGTGTAGGTTGAACTGGACTATATCAGTACATTCTTCTCCCTCACTGAAGCCCAGGGTAGCCTTAGTTAATGGATATAATTTCTTCTTTTTTATCTAAGGCGACCATGAAGTGAGTTATAATTGGTTGATCTTTTTTTCTCCTTTGCTTTCCGGGAACATTAAATTTCAAGGGATAGTCTTTGCTTGTATTCTTTGCATAAAACTTAAGGACTTACTATGTTTAAATTATAAAAATCCTCCCGGTACCACAAATATTACTATTAAGAACCCACAGAGATTGCTTGTAGAAAGTGTTTCTCCATGAAAATTGGTGGTACCTGGAGCTTTTGTATTGGTCATTCTCATTTGATCAAGGTAACTTTTTAGTTTCTATTGGATGGCAGCTGATTAAAAATTAAGAATCTTAGTGCATAGTGTTTCTCTTTATGTTCCTCTTTGAACATTCCTATAGTATTGTAGACAAGGTAGTATTCTAGAGTGTGAAATTTTAGAGGGAAAAGTGGTAAAGTTTTCTCCTTGTTCCAGTTACAACCTGACTTCACCTAATGTTAATAAGCTCTAAGGCATGTATGTCTAAACCATGGCATTGGGGCCTCATGAGCCCAGACAGCTATTAATGTGGTCCCACAAGATCATAAACTTTTAACATTATCATGTGAACTTTAATGATATTTTTATAACTTTATTGTGTAGTACTAACTCTGCCTCTTGTGCCCACCACGCACACTGTCAAGTGTCACGAAAGCTGTATCAGAGGTTACATGCACTTGTGTGGCTTGGTAAGTAAAAGGCAGCAATTACTGGTAATAGTATTTCAACCTACTTACATGCATATGTACGAATGAAGACAGATGATTATTATAATTAAGCATGTATGTAAATTTTTTTATTTACTTAAACTTATTAAATGAATTTTATAAATTTAATATTTAATAAAAAGTTAAAATATAAAACATGAAGTGTTTTTACTTACACACATTAACTATGTGACATATTTTATATGTGGCTCAAGACAGTTTCTCTTCACTCAATGTGACCCAGGCTCTAGAGTCAAGATATGGATGGGTTTGAGAAAGAATAGAAGAAGGAGAGAAAAGAAAAGGAGAAAGGAGTGTTGTACATCTGAGAGATACGGAAAGTACCTCAAAATTGATGGTGAAAAGCTAAATTTTCCAAGCACATAGGCAGAATTGTTTCTGGGACTGGAGAATATTACTCACAAGTCTTGGGTAGGTTTCTAGAATTAGCTTATTTCTTTAAGGGGCTCCTTACATGGCAAGCATACTGAATCTAGAAAAGATCCTTCAAGGTGAAGTCTGTTACAGATCCAACTTGAATTTTGGAGAACTTAGATCTGCCCGAGTTTGATATATTTGTTCTTAAGAGGTAGTAAAATATTAGCATAATAAACCTCCCCAAAAGCAGAGAGAGGGACTTGACATTTAATAAGCAATTTTTGGTTTTTTAGGCACTGTGTTATATGTTCTGAAATTACTATCACTGTATTGTTCCTACAGAAGAGAAGAAAATGCAGATGATGGTATGGTGGCCATTGGGAAAGAATTAATTTGTGATCCATACAAAACGCCTACTTTATCTGGATGATGCAATGACTACCCATACCATAAAAAACTACAGACTCATTTACTTTATAATAAAAAAGTTAAAAATGCTAATCAAGAGTATACATTAACATATAAATACTATTAGTACAATTTAAAATGTGCAGCAAAGTAACTGTGGCTCTTTTAGGTAGGAAGAAAAATGGTGTATTAGTATTTTCTATTTTATAAAGAAAAGTCTACAGTTTAAATATATTACAGTGACACATGCATAAGCTTGCTTGTAGCAGAATTTCTTGGTTACTTTTTGCTGAGACAAAATACTTAATATCCATGGTTAAAGGAGGAAAGGGTTATTTAGGTTCACAGTTTGTAGTTTTCAGTTTATAGCTGGCTGGCTTCAAGGAAGGAAGGCATGGCAGAGGGCATTGTAGAGGAGAAACAGTTCATGGCATGAAAGACAAAAGGCAGAAGGCAGCAAAAGCAGCAACAGCAAGTTACAAGCAGCAAGAGACAATAGAAGCCATCTTTCTGTCCCTTATATTGTATCCAGGCTACCTCCTTCAGCGTGGGTAGCACTCATGCCGAGGGTGGGGCACCCTTAATCCTAGCAGTACACTATGAATTAATCCTAGCATCACACTCTTTAGATCTAGCCATCTCCAAAAATCCCTACCTATGACTGCAGGAGGCATTGAGGGGACATCTAGATACAAACCATAACATGGCAATCCACAATAGCTCAATCTCAGAAGTGGTCTATATGTGTCAATAGATAAACATATAAAGAAAATGTGGCATTTATGCACAGTGGAGTACTACACTGCCATAAAGAAAAATAAATTTGAGTTATCTGTAGGAAAATGGATGCATCTTGAGACTATAATTTTAAGTGAGATAAAACAGACACATAAGCTTAAATATCACATGAGAAACCTAGAGTCAAAATAAAAAACAAAATAAAAGAGATAATAAGAGGTAGGGAGATTGGTCTTAAATGGGAAGAGGATTAAGCTATGTGTGGAGGGCAAGGAAAGGATGAATAAAAGGAATTAGGACATGTTATATACATTTACCAACTCCATACAAGAAATGTAAATGTTACGTCCTGCAAATATGTCCTAATTAAAAAAAAAACAAGACTAGGATTCTCAAAACTTGTATCACTTTTAAAATAAGTTTTCACCGATTAATTTCAACATTATAAAATACACAGATATTATATCCATATACAAATGTTGATTGTGTTTATTAATAAGAACAACCTCTTTTTTATAATTTGAATAAATAAATGGGGACTGAGGGTATAGCTCAGTGGCATGGTGCCTACCTGGCAAACATGAGGTCCTGAGTTCAGTGCGCAGTTCCAAAAAAGAGAGAGCTGAATAGACAAATGCTCTATAAAGACCTAATTGAATACAATTATAAACTCACCTGTTCTTGAGATTTTAGCTTTTCCTTTGTCACATCAGCATTTCTTTTTAGTTGTTCATTTTCACCTGTGTAAAAATAATCAAAGAACAACCAAATTTACAGCATTTTAATTAATATGCCAATGTACTGAACATTCTAGCTTCCTTTTATGTATGCATTCAACAAATATACATCCCGCACATTGCACTGGGAATGTAGAAACAGAAAATTTTTGTTCTTTACAAAGCATATAGTCTAGTGGTAAAATAGTAGTCATAATATGTCATGACTATAGGTCTATAACAAAAGTATGTCTGAAAGATTGAGAGAACTTGGGGAAGAAAAGCTTAGTTCATTATGAAGTCAGCAGAAATTCTGGAGAAGAGGAACAACCTGAGCTTTGAGCCAAGGGATAAGGCTTATTCTGTGTTGAGGGTGGAAATTCCAACTACGTGTACTGCATTACTTGCACATACATTGAGACTAGAGGAAACAATGAACACTCAACTGCTCAGTTTTAGAACTCCTATTCTCCAGTGCAGAAGAAACTTGTGTGAATGACACATAATGAACTTATCTATAGAATAAGTGATATTATTCCATCTATTAAATTTCCCTAGGCTGATGTGCTTTGATGTTTTTAGATAAAAATAAGTGCAAATAAGAATTTCAATCTTTTTCACAAGTATAAGTTTCTACTGAAAAGACTGATTAGCGTAAAAGGAGCCACCATTTCTCTCATTATAATTAAAAAGGCTCACAAATACCAAGGGTAATTGACTCACAAGGTCAATGAAGTTACTAAGCAACAAGATTATTTTAGAGTCAACTGCTGTCATCAGTGCTGGTGTGATCTTTAGGCTGAAAACCAGAAGTCTGAAGCAATTTCAAGCATCACATATAGTCATATAACAACCAGAAAAACAGAGTCCATCTCTTGAGGAAGAGGAGAAATTTCTTCCCTTGGAGCTAGGGTACAATTAATTTCCCCTGAGGCAGATGGTTAAGTGAACAAAGCGTTAACTTCAGAAAAAAATTGTGTTCTTATTAAGAAGAAATAGTTATTAGATAGGAAATCATTGGGTTGTTTAAATAGGCAAACTAAATTTCATGTATCTATTTATAGGTGTCACAGCTGTTCAGAGTCCTCAGCTTTGAGATGGTGGCATGCAGCCTGCACATCAGAGAGAAGAAATGGGAGGGAAGTAAGAGCTACTAGTATTTCTTAGATACCTCTCAACTAGAAAGTTACAAAGGAAGTAACATAATTACATTATACTTAAAATATTCAATAGAATATTTTTTAGCTTTAAAAAAGAAGGAAATCAGGATTGGAGATGTAGCTCAGTGGTAAAGCATGTGCTTAGCATGTCCAAGGTCCTGGCTTTGATCCCCAGCAATAACTCTCCAGAGAGAAAGAGACTATTTTGGCATTTGTGACAACATGGATGAACCTGGAGGACATCATGCTAAATGAAATAAATCTGATGCATAAAGACAAATACCATATTATTTGGATTATATGTCTAAAAAAGTTGAACTTATAGAAAGTAGAACAGTGGTTACTAGAGCCTGTACATATGGGGAGGTATTTGGTCATGAGGTACCAGTTTCAGCTACAGCAAAGAAGTAAGTTTAACAATCTCAAGTTCAGTAACATGAATTATAGTTAACAGTATTATATATATACTTGATTTTTAAATTTCTTTATCGAATTTTTTATTTTAAAGATAAAAGAATAAAAACATTAACAAACACACATACATTTACAAAATAACACAAAAACAATACAAGCAATAGTGAATTTCAGACAAGGTGATAGGAAATTAATAATACTTATTATATTACATATTGATATCTTCAGATTGGTTACTCAAGTAAAGAAATATAGACATGTAAGATTGATCAAATAATTAAACATTAACTGTTTCTTCAATAAAGCAATATAAGTCAGTAGTACAACCGCATATATACTTGACTGTGGAGATCTTTTTTTTTTTTTGGCGGTACTGGGGATCGAACTAAGGACCCTGTGCTTGCTAGGCAAGCACTTATTCCACTGAGCTATATCCCCATATACTTGAAATTTGCTATACTATGCACTTGAAATTTGCTAAAAGAGACATACTCAACTATGAAAGGTAAAGGTGGTTAACAATGGTGGTGAACTATCTGAGTTATTTTTCTCTCATTGCTTAGACACAATACTAGGCAGTCAAAGTTAAAGGGCGAAAGGTTTATTTAGCTCAATTTGTAGAGGTTTCAGTACACACTAGGTTGGCTCCAAGGCAGGCTGGCACAGCAGACAGGCACCATAAAGGAGAAACAGTTTATGGTGAGCCGGAGGTAGCAAAGCAAGCGGGGGCGGGGGTGCGGGACAAGCTTCTTTCTTTCCCTTATATTGTATCCAGGTTACCAGGACTAGGGTGGTGCCAAACCAATCTCAGTGGACTGATTTAGTAATCACTCACCCTTAATCCTAGCACCCTTAATCCTAGCAATAAACCATGAATCAATCACACACTCTAGATTCAGCCATTTCTTAAAAATCCCCACCTATGACTGCATGAGGCTTTGAGAGGACATCTAGACACAAGCCATAACATGAATATTTTACAATGTATATTTATAATCAAATTATCAAATTGTACATTTTAAATATAAATAATTGTAACTGTCAACTTTATCTCAAAAAAATTTGAAAGAGAAAAAAAATTTGTACTACCAAATCTGTGAAAAGATGGTATGCTTGA
This sequence comes from Dinomys branickii, assembly GCA_004027595.1. Taxonomy (NCBI): domain Eukaryota; kingdom Metazoa; phylum Chordata; class Mammalia; order Rodentia; family Dinomyidae; genus Dinomys; species Dinomys branickii. The sequence goes on from PVLD010004594.1 coordinate 69,703, forward strand.
CTGTTGATCATTATTTGATATCGTTTACAAAACATAATGTTCAATATATTCATAATTGCTTCAATAGAACTTTAAAGTATTTAATATGTAATAGTTATTTTGTTTGAACAAAATTGTGGAGGGGTTAAACTAAATATCATGTGGTTCCTGGAATAAGAGGCCTGGAAAAGACTATGAACTTTTACATATTTATTTATCCAGGGTTTCACATAGGAAGGAAAAGTTGCTCAGGATCCTCAGCTTTGAGAGGGTGGCAAGATGGCCTCAATTTTAGGGAAAAGAAATAGGAGGAAAGAACTAACATTATTTCTTAAGATACCTATCAACTAGAAAATTACAAACACAGTAATGTGCCAAATTAAAGAGATGACATGCAAGAGCAATAGTTTACCTTACTAACATATGTAAAGTGCTTTATTAATGGATGAAAAGAGAGGCCTAAGATAGATGCTTATTTGATGTGAATTTTATGTTGGAAGAGGTCCTGAAGACAATTTAGTCTAATATCTGGTACAGTAGAGGGAAATTTTACAGCCATTTCACAGCTCAATCAGAGAGACATGGTCACTGTTTTGCACATGTCAGGCTCACTGGATTAGCATAGTTATTAAAAATGAAATATGGTGAATATGTTGGCTTTACTTGCATGAATACAGTCCTAGTCTATGGTGAAAATTTGAATGGTAAATTGTCACTGTGGCTTGCAAAGAATATTCACGGTTTAACTAGTAAATGCCAACCTTTCAAAACTGAACATAGGTTTATAAGGAATCCACAATGTCAATGAGAATAAATAGTTAGCTATTTGTATGTATAGGTTCCCCTGGGTTCAACCAACTATGGATCAAAAATATTTTAAAAACTTGTGTCTGTATTGCACATATCTAGATTCTTGTCATGTTTCTGTAAGTACACAGTATAACTATTTATACCACATTTACATTGTACAAGGTATTATAAGTAATGTAGAGATGATTTAAAGGGTGGATGATGGAGTAAATAGGTTATATGCAAATACTATGCTTTTTATATGAGGTATCTGAATTTCCATAGACTTTTGGTATCTGTGATGGTCCTGGAAACATTCCCCAGTGGATACTAGAGGATAACTGTATACTTGTAAATACTTAAAAGTAATAAAAGAATGGTTATGATCCACTACAAAACATCTGATTTCCTTGTCAGAATATGATGCAATTATTCTGTTCAGCATAGCATTTATTTCATAATGTTTTAAAAGTATTTTTAAGTAGTAAGGAGTCTTGCTATTAGCTGATGAATTAAATAATGCCCAATTCATAGAAACTGTCAACTAAGTTAAAAAAACTATTTTTAACGTAAGTTCAAACAAATGATGCTTTCTTAGTTTCTCCACTTACCTTTCAAATTGTGCTGATATTCAATAGTCTGTTGTAGCCCTTTTATCATATCATGAAGAGCAGCACATTCTAAAACATAAGGTAAATTTATCTGAAAATCCTTTTGGAATTAGTCTCTTAGTTGAAATAATTGAAAAAGTAATATCTAACTGATATAAATATCTCAAAGTAAATGATATAATACCTTTTCCCCCGTAATACTGGGGATTGGCCCCAGGGCCTCACATGTGCTAAGCAAGCATTTTGTCCCTGAGCTATATCTCCACAATTCTTTTTGATTTATTTTATTTTGAGGCAGGTTCTCACTAAGGTGCTTGGGATAGTCTCAAGTTTTGATCATCCTGCCTCGCCTCAGCTCCCCATGAAGTTGGGATTACAGGTGTGATCAGTGTTCCCAGCTAATAAACACTTTTTAGTCACTCTTTAAATCAAGTGAATTATAAGATTTGGAAAGACTTTTCTAAGGCACAGTACAGTAGAGATCCTCTCATGTGCTTTAGCAATGTCTGCCCTGAAAGTAAGACACACCTGGACCTGCCTGGGGAACTAGAAGGGGTGCAAATATTTCATGAAAAATACCTCAAGGAAAGTGAATCAAATTACATTGCCTCCTTCAAGACAGAGGACCAGATGTGGTGAAAAGGTAGATGTTTTTCTTACCGTCCTCCAATTTGTTCTCTTAATACTTATGCTCAAATTTGAGGAAAGGGATTAGCATCAAAAAGTTTAAAAACTCAATGATAGGTGTTACAACTCCCCCTACTCCAAAGTTTCCTGTGTTCTGATGTGGAATTTTGGAAGCTAATTGGATTATGGGGGTACTATATTCATTCCTGAATACACACACTGATGAGTTCACAGCTGAATGTGCTGTTGGGAAGTAGGGCCTGGTTGGAAGAGGTCGATCACTTAGGGGCATCATCTGGAAGTGGATACTCATATCCCTACCTTCTCCCTTCTCTTTTACTTCCTGGCTGTGATGAGGTGAGCAGCTACTTTATGCAGAGCCTTTCATGATGTTGTTTCTGCCTTAGAGCCACCTGACTTTGGGCTGAACCCATTATTAACTGTGAACCAAAACCAGCATTTGCAACTTTGGTGTCAATGGTTGTCTTCGTCACTTTTCTCTCTTTGCTGAGACAAGATACCTAACACCCAGAATTAAGGAAGAAAGGAAAGGTTTATTTAGCTTACAGTGTGTGGAGGTTTTCGTCAGCTGGGTCCAAGGCAGAGTGCCACATGGCAGAGGGCAACAGTTCATGCAAAAGGGGAGGAGTCGCGGCAAGCAGCTTCTTTCTCTTCCTTACATATGGAAACTATATGGTCCAGGGCTGACGTAGCTCTCACACCCATAATCCCAGCATTGGATCATGGATCAATCATAAACTCTAAAAGCCCACCCCATGACTGCATGAGGCTTTCGGGGACATCCAGACACAAACCTTAACAATGGTTTACTAATGGGAAATAGAATCTTTGCTGTAAAAACTAAAACCCTAATATGTGCATTTAAACCTTGATTACACCATTAGTTATTAGCAATAGCTATGCGTTTGATGTGGAGCAAGTGGTGAGAAATTCTGTGACTTGTGAGTCTGTCTTGCTCTAGGTTCCACAGGATCAGGGGTTAATTTTTGTACCGCCAACCATTTATTCCAGTATTTAAAAGGCTTGCCCTCTGTAGGCAATCTACAAGTATTTGTTAAGAGACTAATGTGCAGGTAGGCAATATTGCTGTAAGTCTGGGCAGGAACAGGCTAAGTGGAAAAGCTCTGGCCTGAAAATAATATATATTTTGTTGGCTGAATGAAAGAATCAATATTGTGATTCACTTTTTGAATAAAAGCTCTTTCCTCAGTCTCCATATACTTTCTTCACCTATGCTGACAGAAATTAAAGTATTCTGTAAAAGTTAGAAGTTTTAGGTACATGTTAGGTTCAACTATTGTGGCCTTTCACTCTTTCATCTCCCTACTACCCCCATGATCCAGACAAAGATCTCACCATCATCACTCACCTCTACTTTGCAGTTTCCCAGAATAGAATATTAAATTACATTTGATAGATGCCAGGTGAGAACTTGGTTTGTGCTAGCTGCTACTGTTCAAACATTAAGGAAAGATATTCCCTGTAGTCACTTGTCTTTGTATTTTTTATTGTAATGAATCTACCAATGAATGAAATATGGTAGCTGAAGTTACCTCAGTAGTCAGCAAGTTGAAAGCAACCCTGCAACTGAAAGTATATTGGATTTATCTCAAAAATGTATTTTAAGGAAAGATGATAGGAAATCAGAAGGTCGATTTTTAGCAATGGGGAGAATGGAGGTAGTGTAGGAGGGAAGAGAGAGAGAGAAAGGAAATGGAGTTTAAAACTGATCAAAGTGTTATATGCATGTACCAACAACCCAAATGAACAGTACTATTCGGTGTTACAGGTACACACCAATAAAAAGTGCATTTTCAAGATTTGAACATAAGGTGGCTCACTAATCTGGTTTACAGGTATGCACAAATAAAAAAGTGCATTTCCAAGCTTTGAACACAAGGTGGCTCTCTCATCATACTTTTTTCTACAGGGAAAACAGGTTCAACAAGGAATTCTTCATAAACCACAATGCTATACAGTACTTAACATAATGGCTTTTAATTTTCTTTGCAAACCTTAATCTACCTTGTCTTTTCTGTTTGATTTTACTATGTAATTTGAAGAATACTGTCCTCTCAAATTCTTCCTAGAAATCAGAATTCATAATAGTAAGCTATTTATTATAAAATTTAATAAACAATCATTTTGAGCTCAAATTTAGGCTCTGATATTAATTAGCAACCTGGGTATTAATTTATATCTCATAGAAATATTAAGTGAAATTAAAGGACTGACATAGTTTGGACCTACAATGTCCCCCAAGAGCTTACAGTTAAAGGCTTGGTCCTTAGTCAATGGCACTACTGGGTTGTGGAACATTTAAAAGGTAGAACCTAGTGGAAGGAAGTTAGGTCATTGAGTGCATACCCTCAAAGGGACTTGCATAACCCTGGTCTCTTCCTCTTTCACACCTAGCCACCTTTACTTTTTAGGACAATTTTTGACGTAGAGAAAAATTGAGAAGATATTAAAGAGAGTTACCATATATCCCACACATAGACAACTCTATTATTATGACACCTTATATTAGTATAATAGTTTGTCATAATGAAACAGTGTTGATACATTATTAGCTAAAATCTACACTTTATTCAGATTTCCTTACTTTTTTCCTGATGTCCTTTTTCTGCTCTAGGATCTCAGCTACCATACCACTTTACACGTATTTGTCATTTTTCCTAGGTTTCTTTTAGATGCAACAACTCTCATTTTCCTAGTTTGTGATGACTGGCAGTTTTGTCAAGTACCAGCATGATATTTTGCAATGTCATTCTAAGAAAATCTCCCTTGATTAGACTGGTGTCATGGGTTATGGGGTGAAAGGTCACAGAGGTAAAGTGCCATTTTCATTATATTATATTAAGAGCACATAATACCGCCCTGGTGCTCCTCCTGCTGTTGATCTTGATCGTGTAGCTGAGGCAGTACTTGTCTGGTTTCCCTGTCGTACAGTCGCTATCACCCAGCCTTACCCTTTGTCCTTTTCCCTGTTTATTTATTAATTTATACATACATATGAACATGGATTTGTGGATATTTAGTTTCTATTTTGGGTTATAACCCAACACTACTTTTCTTGTTGTCCAGTGTGCTCCAGCTTTACCTAGTGGGAGTTCCTTCAGTTGACCTCTTTGTCTCTTTTGATGTATTATCATTATTGTGGTTTTTTGTCTTCTTTTTCAGCACTATTTTAGTTTTTAGCAATGCATGATACTTTAAGTTTATATTATTTATTTCCTGCCCTAGGCCCAGAATAAGCCAGTTCTTTTTATTAGATTATTGAACTAGACACCCCGATCAGGGTAATAAGCGTCTTCACTGATAATGGGGAATTGCAACTTTTAGGTCCGCTAGTTGTCCTAACAAAAACTATACATGTAAAAGTTTCAATTTGAGTCCTAAAATTATCAACTCATCTACTTTTATTTTGGTATAACTGTGATATAGAGATTCAATTTTTTCCTACTATGGCTTTATAGGCTTGTGTATTAAAATCTGCTATTTCTTAGATGAGTAACCTCAGACAGATTATTCAACTTCTTTTATTGTTTCCCCTGACAGAATTGGGTAAAAATATTAATCTTATCCTTTTAGAGTGATACTAAAGCTAAAACGAGATGATACATTGAAAAGTTCTATTTAAAACATTTTAAATTTAAAACATTTTATGAATTTAAAACATTTTATAAGTGCATATTACAAAATTAATGTACTAAAAAGTACTTTCTTTAGAATTAGTATTTCTTCAGGCAGCAAAGTACTAACCTTTTCTAAATGAGACTTCCTTTGTTTGAATTACTTTTAATAAACAGGTGGTCTTTTCCAACTGAATCTCCAGTATATTATTCTTTCCATTGGTTTCTATTATTTTCTGTGGAAGAAATAAAATATATATTATCACCAAATCAGTGCTGCTATTTTGATTCTTTTACTGGTGATATGAAGACTAATGAGAATATGAAACACTTAACACATGAAAATCTAATAGTTATATTTAGAATGTAATTTTAAATAAAATTTCTAATTTACTTTTGATCTTTTTAAAGAGACAAACAAAAAAAGACAAAAAAACCTAGTTAAAAAGATACAGAATTTCAGAACAAGGTTACAGGAAAAAGTAACATAGTTAGGCTGGGAATGCAGGTCAGTGATAGAAAGCTTGCCTAGCATGCATGACGTTTTAGGTCTATTTCCCAGCACTGAAAAGAAAGAACATGGTAAAATACTTACCATTAAACAGACTGATAATTATAAATAAAAAGCAAAAGTATGCTCTAACCAGCTAACAAAAACACTTTCTTCCAACTATTCCGTCTTCACTCTTTCATGGTACTGATTCTTATCTACATGGTGGGGTACATGCCTGTAGTCCCAGCTACACAGGTGGCTGAGGCAAGATAACCTCATGAGCTCAGCAGTTCTTGATTCCCCCTGGCAACACAGTAAAACCCTGTCTCAGAAAACAAAGTGAAACAAAACAAATAAAACAAAACACCAAAACCCACACACTCACACAAATAAAAAAAAAAAAACCTTTTTTGTACAATGACAGTAACAAAACTCCTCATGTATGCTCCCAAACCACTTTCTGGCTATATGATTACAGAAAAGGATCGTATTTATTCTATCCCACACCTTGGCTATTTCATTTAGCACTATTATTGGGGAGACAATATCATAAAAGCAACATATATATCTACACCACTCTTTTTAACAGCAGCATTAAGTTTAATTTTTGAATATGTTATAATTTATTTAACTGGTTTCCTATTGTAGAGAATTTGTTTTGTTTATATCATTTTTGCTGTCACAGACAAGGAATAAGTATTCTTCAACATGTCTCAGTACAGTAAGTCTGCAGGTATTCTTCAAGTAACTTCAAAACTTATCAATTAATGACAAATCTTGTACTATCTAGACAGCTGACCATTTCTCCAATCTCATCACTTCTGGTTTTACCTTAAAGCAAGTGACGTATTATTTCATCTTTTAAGTATTACCATCTATATGTATCTGTAAGACATAAGACTCAAAATATGATCACAAGGCTATTACCATATCAAAAAATGAGCAATGAGAGGATTCCCATCAGTTTGAGGCCAGCCTGAATGACACATTGAAACTGTCTCAAAAAATATTTAAGAACATGATAGATATTTCCCAAATTAATCCCCATAAAACTTTGTACCTCTTTATCAATAGTGCTTCTTATTTCCTCCCCCCACTTAAGAAAATCCCTTAGGAAAATTCAAGATCATAGTTCACAAAAAGCTCTTGATGTTAGCCCCGAAACTTATCATGAAAATTCTTTAATCCTTGCAATTTGAAGAGCTAAAAAGGACAGTAAGAATAGAACACAGGCAGTTCTTACTTCTCTTATATTCCTGTATCATTAACATACTCCTTAAATCTTTAATTTATTCACCTACATTTTTTCAAACAGATATTCCTATTCCTCTCTCTGGAAGAGGAGGAGGAAGAAAACCCCCTATACTGTATACTTATAGGTTTGGTCTACCATGTATCCAGGGTAAGGAAGAGGATGTCAAATAGTTTCCGGTAAACTAGGTGTGGTAGCACACACCTGTAATCCCAGCGCTTGGGATGTTCAAGGCCAGCCTGGACTACATGACAAGACCCTGTCTCCAAAAAAATAAAAAGTTCATGTTAAAAAAGAATGAAAGGGAATAGATAGAATAAGGGGAAACCAAAAAAACCAAGTTGTAATAGGAGATTGAAAAATTACTTTAATTTTTATTAAAACTAGTTCTGATTTTATGGATGCACTGGGCATTTAAGTATGTATTTTCCCTTTAACTTTGACAACAGTACATTAATTATTAGATCCCCTTCCCTACAAACATTTTGATGCTATACAAATGAATAAAAAGTCAGATAGATTTTTTTCAGATATATTTTAAATACAGACTTTAAAAATGAGACAGAACTTAGCAAAAATACATTTTTTATTATCTGTAACATTTTTTGTATGTATTTCTTCTCAACTTCTTCCACTGCCAAACTCTTCCATGTTTCTTATAGATGGTCATTTGTTATCTTTACATACCTTTTCAATCTGTGAGAAATCCTTTATAAGTTTGTCAATATTCACACTGCTGATCTTTTTTGTACACCCTTCACTGCTTTGATCCATGCTTGAACTGGTGAAAAATAGATAGTGTTAAGTAAATAAGAAAGATCTAAAGTATCACAATAGTGGCCATAACTCAAATACTGATGTTCCTATCCTGGACTTATGAAGCACCTAACTTGAGCTCCATTTTACTCAAAATTTTTGTTATACCCAGTATGAACAAAGGTCAAGTGCGTGGCCTTCTCCACTCCCACCCACATTTTCTCTAAACAAATCTGAAATTAATGCAGTGATATGCACTTAGATATTATTTGTCCATATTAGAAAATCTGATCATGCCAAGGTCCAACACTCATCTCTTTGCCGTCGGCACGGCTGGCCTTAAAATCTGATGCATTATTAAAAGTCAGACATGACTTCTACATGTAAGTACTTGGCAATTTAAGAATGTAAGCATATTTGTCTAAGTGTGCCACAAAAAATATTTTCTGCTCATCTGCTAGGTTTCAATTTTTTTTGGTACATCTTTGGTAAATAAAGGACATACAAATATTAATGTGCTTAAAACGATCTCTATGAACTTCCATTCTCTTGTAGTTTTGAGTCAGATTAACCTTCAGAAATAGCCAGCTAACTGCTGAAATGAAGGATAAGAGTTTTAGTTATGTATTTTCAATTGAGACTGTAGCTCAGTGGCAGAGCACTTGGCGAAGCAAGACTAAGGCCAGGGTCAGCACCCTAGCACTCCAAAAGCAAACAAAACACTCATCGGTAATATTCCATTTGCAGCCTGACAGGTGTGGTTGGCCACAAGCCTGCAATCTCAAAACTCTAGGAGGTTAAGGCAAGATTGCAAATTTGAGGATAGCCTGGGTAACAGAATTTATCTCAAAATAAAAAATATGAAAAAAGTGTGAGAACCCTGGGTTGAATTCCAGTGAACTGGGAGAGAGTATATTCTCTTTGCTGTCTTTCCATGTTATTCCTTTGGTTACCCTGGCCAAGCCAGCAAAGTCATTTCAATGCCTCGTAAACAACCCTTCATCCAATTTCCTACGACCAGATCTTTTCAGGGAATATGGTCTTGCCCAGTAAACCAGGGGACAAACTGGTGATTTAGTGCATGTTATATTCAGTCCTGAGCAGCAGAAACTGATTTTTAATTTTCAGGGCCCATTTGCAACTATTCCCCCAGGTAAGCACCAGTGTGGCTTCCTTCCTTGCCCTCGGGCTGCGGGCAGCGGGCTTGCATCCCGGGCCTCCTGTCCCAGTTGCCCGCAGCCAGGTCCCCAGGCACAGACTAGAAGACAGGCTCAGGGGCTCCTCACCTCAGTGCCCCCCGGCCCGCGAGGTTCCTGGCCCGAAGTTAGGTCTCAGGTTTCTCTCCACGAGTCCTGCGTCCCTAGGGCCTAGTTTTGACTCTGAGGTGGGGCTCGAAGACCCGCAGGTGTTAGACGAGTGGCTGGGATAAAACTTCGTATGGATTCAGGATACTGTGCGGAGGTATGCAGGACCTATCTGAAAAAAGGGCGAATTCAGAGTCACCCACGAAGAGTCCTGAATGTAACTACTGTCATCCCCAGTCCCAGAAGGTCTCTCCCGCCGACTTGGCATCCGGTCCGCTGATGATTATTGTCCCCCTCAGTAGCAGGCAGCTTCCCAGAACAACGCGCCCGCGCTCTTCCCGGCCTGGGCTGTGCGCTGTGCTGGCGTTCCCACCGGCAGACTTCCTGTCAGCTTAGCTTGGCCCCAGCTCCTTTCAGCATCTACGTTTCGCGTGGTTTCTGGAACATAGGATCAGGGTGCAGTGACTGCCAGGTTAGTAAATGTTTCTTCAAATGAAAACTAAATCACAATGGTTTATTTTGACTTGTGAGTCAGCACTATTGAATATATAATAATCAATATTTATTCTTGAAATTTAAAAAATAGACTTTTAAAGTACCAGAGTCAGTTAATAGGGTTCCTCTAGTGCCTTGCCTCTGTGGCTGAGTAATTAAAGGCTTGGGCTCTACATATACGCAACCCCGATCTCTTACATATCAGGGAGAGATGTTGGGAAAGCTCTGAATTATACTGGTCTCAGTTTCTTTATTGTATAATATAGATTAATAACAATAATAATGCCCACCTGGTGTGATGGCACATGCTTGTAATCCCAGCACTAGAGAGGCTGAGGCAGGAGGATTCTTGTGAGTTTGAGGCCAGCCGAGGTACATAAGCAAGTTTCAGGCTAGCCTGCACTACATAGTTAGACCCTGTCTCAACAAAACAGAACAAAACAAACAAAAACAAAAAACAAGAAAAAATCAAAAGCCTAACAGTGGAAAACATAAGAAATTACCTTGAAAAACAATAATAATGCCTACCTCAGAGAATTGTTGTGGTAATCAAGTGAAATGATGCATTTAGAATATGCTTAATGGAACTCCTTGCTGAAAGGGTTACAGTATTATTATAATTTTAACTGCTCACTAACAGTTTGAAAGTATACCTACTGCCAGCTTTTAAAAATGAGAGATGTGAGATTTATTTTCATTAATTTAATTTTTCCATGGAATTCAAAATTTGGCAAGTAGAAAAATGTAAACTAATAAGATAATCCATATTTTATTATTTGAAAGGTAATGCATAGCATAGCGCAAGAGAACTGGATCAAAGTAGGAAATGTGGAGTATGATCTTCTGTCGTTCAGGCAAGACTTCTTGACACTAGTAACGATACACGGAAATGTCCACCTAAGTGATGGTTTTAATACATTAAATGTTGCACATAACTAGTGTTATGATAGTGTTTGAAACAAGGTGATTTTATGATCCACTGATTTTATGACCCACCCTCCCTTTCCATGAGTCAGTTACTGATCATATCAATTAGTTATGCTCATCTTTCTTTACTATATGGAATATTTCAGTATTTTGTGTCATTGTCAAGACTGAATTAAATATCTCTCTGCTAGTATACTTATTACTGGCTCCTGGGAGCAGGGGAGGTGTGTGTCTGTGTCTGTATTTCTTCGTGGTTCCTAATATAGGCAGAAAAAGCATAAATGAATATACTAGAAAGAAATTAGTAAAGTTTAGCTTCAGTTTTCTAGTTTGAGATGAATCATAAATTTCCCTTTCAATTTACAGAGTTAGCATTGTATTTCAAAAGATCCTAGCCCATTTAAAAAGAGAAACTACATGAGCTACTTATGATTTCATCTTTAAAAAAGGAATGCCTTTTACAGTTGTATTTAGTTTTATTCCTCAAGCACAATAATCATTATGTACTGCAGACATGTACTAATAAAAGTGAAAACCAGAGAAACAGTTTATCTAATGTTTGATCAGAAAATATTTTATGAGTGATTAAGGATTCATGGAATATTTAATCATAAATGGCCTAGAAAACCATAGTAGAGAACCAGATCAGAGTATTATGCAACACTAACAGAGAGAGTAATATTTAAATCCTTTAAAATACATTGATTTGGAAAAGAAACACTTATGTACATAGACGGCTAAAAATTAAGTTGCTATAAATTTATGCCTATAAGGATGTAAAGATGAGCAACACATTGATTATTTAGGTTACAGTTTCATTTATTACTATATCTTAAAATGTTTTAAGTATTTGCAGGGTATAAATTACTGAAGGTCTAGGAGCTTAGATGAGCAAGACAGATGAGATACTCTACTTCTGCCTGAGCTTACCATCTCAAAGGAGAAGCTAGCTGCAGTTTTGAAGTGTAGCATCAGTGGTGCTTGGGCATTAGTACCTCATTACTTTAGTTTCCATTGCCAGTGTGTTACAAAGGCAAAACATGATAGCATTGCTCCCATATCTAAGCAAGCATTTGGAAGTGTCTTAACAACAATTAAGACACTTAACAAGCATCTTAACAATTCACAGACACAGCCATATTAATCAGATCAATTTTCTAAATATTTTTACCTGTGTTTAGGGCATTTTAAAAAATCTGCATATTAAGGTTTGCCAATTGCTGAAATTCTACCTCAGTTTCTATGAATATTTATTTATATAGTGTTATTGATAGAGGAGAGATCTGCACAAGATAAAATATAAATTAGAAATGGAAGTAAAGTCCTGGAAGATTATAAAGCATGATTACATTAGTCTGTAGCTAATGAAGTTGTTATAGTCCTGCCGAAAACTTGGCTTTCAAGTCTTGTTGGTCAGAATAAAAAAAGGATATAGGGCTGGGAATATAGCTCAGTGGCATAAGTGCCTGGCTGGCAAGTGTAAGGTCCTGAGTTCAATTCCTGGTCCCACAATAAATAAATAAATAAATAAATAAAGGCTATAGGCCCAAACCCTGAGTTTTCCTTGTAAAAAAGGAAAAATTACCAATTTCTTAGGAGTTAGTATTCCTTGATTGAAACTTCTTAGTTTATCAAACAAGATTAATACATAAAGTACAAAAATAATTCAATATACAATCGCCTCCATATGAACCTTAGAGTAAAGTCAGAAATGAAATTTGCATTTCTCTTCCTAAGAGTATCTCTATTTAAAAGATCAGACTAAATCATTGAAGACAATCATAGTGAATTGTAGTCTAAGCTCCTCCTAGTCAAAGTGTGGTCTTTGGACCAGCAGCACCACGTGTTTGTTTGAAAGAAGATGGACATTCTTACTCTGTTTTATAACTATCAAATCAGACCCTGCATTTTAACAGTACTTCTGGATGATCTGAGTGCACATTAATGTTTCAAAATCATTAGTCTTCTAAGCACAGAGCTTTTTAGAAGTTTTTATTTTCTTCCTTTCTCTTTTAATACTATCAGCATTTTAAACATTTACTTAAGAAAGACTTGTTGAGTTCCAACTATGTTTAGAGATCAGTGAGAACACTAGGCAAAGAGAACAGACATGGTCCCTAACCCCACAAATCTTATAATGAAGAGAAAAATAGATAATAAATGAATAATGTATTATGGTTTATATCTAGATGTCACCTCAGTGCCTCACTTGCTGGATCCTAGGTGTGTAATACTAGATTATAGGTGTGGTAACTGGATTAATCCACTGATTGGTTTAGCATAGTTCTGGGTAGGAATAAAAGGAAAGCCTAACCTGGGTGGGCGTAGCACTAACCAAGAGGTGTGTAGCCTGAATAGAACAAAAAGGAAAGAGAAGGCTCTGCCTCCTCTGTCATGGATTGTTTCTCCTCTGCCACGCTGCCCTGCCTTGGAGCCAGGCAACGATAGATTGAAGTTTCTACAAACTGTGAGCTAATATACACCTTTCCTCCTTTAACTTGTCAGTGTCAGAGATTTTGTCCCTGCAGTGAGAAAATAACTAAGACATAGCCTATAAGTATAAATTATAAAAAGTTCAAGGAGGGCTGGGGATATAGCTCAGTGGAATAAGCGCCTGCCTTGCAAGCGCAGGGTCCTGAGTTCGATCCCCAGTACCGCAAAAAAAAAAAAAAAAAAAAAAAAAAGTTCAAGGAAACCAATACTTATGATACTGTAGTCCTCATCCATGGTTTCACTTTTGCAGTTATCTGTCATTAAGCATGACTCAAAAACATGAAATGAAAAATTAGAAATAAACAATTTATGAGTTTAAAAGTGCACGCCATTTCAAGCAGCATGATGCAATCTTATGCTGCTATATCCTGTCCAGGATGTAAATCATACACTCATTGTCTGGAGGGTCCACACTATATATGTATAGTCACTTAGCAGCAGTCTTGGTTATTGGGTCAGTTGTGGAGATACTGAAGTACCTGTGTTCAAGTAATCCTAACTGTACTTAACGATGACTTTTTATTATTAATAACTTTTTTATTATTGGTTATCATTATTAATTGCTTACAGTGTCTAATTTATAAATTCAACTTTATCATATGTATGCACATATATATAGAGAAAAAAAACACAGGGGTATTGGTGGGGTTTAGTACAGGGCTCAGCATCTTCTGTTTCAGGCATCCACTGGGGTCCTAGAAACATGTTTCTTACAGATAAGAGATACTACTGTATTGACTTCAACAGTGGGTAAGAGTTCTTTGGGTATAGTGGTCAAGGAAAATCTCCAAATGGACAAGATGAAAGTGAGACCTCAAGGGTACATCAAAAATTTAGCTGTGCATCGTGGAGCATGACTGTAATCCCAGCACTCTTGGAGGCTAAGGCAGGAGAACTGCAAGTTTGAGCCTAACCTGGGCAACTTAGCAAGACACTATCTCTGTCTCAAAAATGTGAGGGAGCTTCAGTACCATAAAGAAAAAGCAAACTAAAACAAAACAACCTCTCCTCCAAGAAACAAAGTTAGCCATGGACAACAAATAAATATTAAGATTACCCTTTTACCTCCTGCTTCTTTCTTGACACACTTCTTGCTACTGTGGTCTCTCTGATTTCCACATTTCCATATCTGCATGTGAACCGCATTGTCGAGTTTTCAACAACAAACTAGTGTCCCCATTTTGCTGCTTTCTGGATGTCAACCTTATATACAATAATTAGGCAAAACACACTTAGAGCATGAGTCTATAAATCTATGGAACTCTGTGGTTTAGATTATGAATTGAAAGAGGAATTAAATAAGATTCCAGGATGAAGCTTAAACCATGCAACACCTAGACTATTTTCTTTTTTGAATTTTTATTTTAAAGATAAAATAATATAAACTTGAATAACACAAAAACAATAAGGAAATACACAAATCATGAGGAAGATAGTAGGGGATTGATAATGCTGTTTTACACATCATCTTCATATTTGCTACTCAGTTATCTCAAAAACAATGAAGGAAATACACAATTTTAAGAAGATAGTAGGGGATTAACAGTGGTTGTTGTATTACATAATGTTATCTTCGCATTTCTTAGTTATAAATCAGTATAACGCATAAATGATAAACACAGAATTATAGAACAGACATTGGGGAACTGAAAATGGATGCTGTATAACAAAATGACATCTTCGCTATTCTTACTCCGTTATATAAATGATGGCACATTCAATTAATCATACAGTTTTCTCCACCTTTATCTCCATTGTTCTCCCACCCAATCAATTGTCTTACCTCTTACAATAACTGTACTTTTTGGTTTATTTACTCCCTTGGGCTCTCACACTGGGAAGGCACATAGCTGCTTCAAATTATGCTGTAACAAACATGGGTGCACTCAAATTACTATGGCAGTAGGTGGAAAAGCACCCATCCTCAAAGACAGTACATAAGCAGGGAACCAAATACACTATGGTCATACCTGATTCATAAGCCCTCAAGTCCCTCGGGAGTCCAGTCCAGTCCATGGGTTCATGCCGTGTACCGCCAGGCCCCACCTCATTGAGGTGCTCCTGGGGACCCGGACCAGTTCACAGGGTTGCCCCTGCAGACCGCCAGGTTCCGCCTGAATGAGGCACTCTTTGGGCCCTGGTCAAGTACTCAGGATCGCCCCCAAGCACTGCTGGGCTCCTCCCCAGTAAGGCGCTCCCAGGGACCCAAACCAGTCTACAGGATTGACCCCACAGACCGCTGGGTTCCACACCAACAAGGCGCTCCCAGAGGCCTGGTTGAGTTCTCACGGTTGCCCCCGAGGACCACTGGGCTCCACCCCAGCAAGGCACTCCCAGGGACCTGAACCAGCCTGCAGAGTTGCCCTCACAGACTGCTGGGTTCTCCCCAGTGAGGTGCTGCCGGGGGCCCAGTCAAGGCTGCCAGGCTCTGCCCTGACCCTATGAGGCGCTCCCACAGGCCCAGTTGAGACCACGGGATCATCCCTGCAGACCTCTGGGCTCTGACCCAATGAGCTGCTCTTGAGGCCTCAGTCTAATCGATCTCCAGTGCTGCCGCTCCCTGTCCCTTACAGCATTGGGCACACTTACAATGCCGGGCACAAGTGGCATAAGGTCTCCCTTATCTGTGCTCACTGAGGTAGTCCAGGGCGTGTGCTAAGTTTAGTTATTAGTTCTAGGAGAGAATTGGAGGATTTTCTTAGGTGTCCTGTGTAGAATATGTTGTTGTCTCTTGGACTCCAGGACTGCTGCTTTTTGTGTAATTTGTCTCTATTGGTTCATACAAGCTTCATATATGCAAGCAGTATGAAGTCTCTCTTGGTGCCCATATTAGTAGTTTCGGGTGAGTCCTGAAGCCCTTGGACTCATCCCGTTTCTGTAGGGCACACATGTTGAGTGCGGGGCCAGCAAGATGCAAGGTGCTCACACAGGAAGTTCAGGGTGGGTGCTGAAGCCCAGTAACTCAGCTCATGCTTCCTGCTTGGTTTTGGAATGAGAAGGACATGAGCCATGTGGCCCACCTCCATCTGCAGCTCTCTCTTACTGTTGTGCTCCAGTTCCCATTTGTCCTTTGGCTGGATCCCTGGGAATTGCTGTGGCCCTGGGGTTGGTGCTGCTGCTCTCTGCTAGTAGTTGCTCATAGAGTGGAGAGGTAGGAGGCCACAGCCCTGGGGCAGGCATAGAGCTGGGTGTGGTGAGCTGTGTACTATTTGCTTTGAGTCCACCTTGCCTCAGGGCACTGATTAGAAAGGGTTGCTGCAGAGTGGGCATGCTGCTTTAATGGCAGTTGTAACTTTTCATCCTCACACTGGGTTCAACACAACCTCCCATGTGCTGCTGCCTCTTTCTCAGGCTGCACCTTCTCCACTCTGACTTCAGCCCAGCTCTCAGAACTCTGCTTTCCCCTAGCCAAGTCAGGAGGCTACCTCAAGCACGGGCCTCCGAAGCTGAAGCTGCGAGTGCTGGAATGAGGTATCAGGCCAAGGGTGTGTATGGAGTGGTGGCTCGCTCCTTCTTTGCCTTCTCTTCCTCTAACTGTGCCATGTGGCCCTCTGAGTTTTTCCTCCAGGAGAGGTCTTGTTTGCTCTTTCTGAGGGCTTCAATTCTCATTCAGATCCTTCCTGGGTCCAAGGGGCCCACTTCTCTCCCTCTTGTCTCTTTCATGTTGCTATATTCCAGTGTCTGGGTGGCGATCCTCTGGGAGAATCTTTCTCTGCTGCTTACCCAGTCACCATCTTCCTGGAAGAAGCATGTAGACTATTTTCTTAAAGCAATATTATTTAAGAATATAAACATTCCATCTCTAATAGGCTTCATGTTGCTAACTGAGCAGAATTTTTCTTTTTGGTCAATGTTAGGAAGTGCAAGCATTTGTCTTAATTTATTGAGGATAACATAACTTAGACAATGAGTCTATTGTATGGGTGCCATATTTTTGTGATAATTGAGTCCAAGTAACTCTCAATAGCCAGATTTCCATAGTTCAGACCCTTTTCTCAAAACTCAGTCTTGTTTAAGTATATAAACAAATGGTCCTACTGATTTTAATGCCATAACAAAGCATGAATTTGATGATTTGGGTCTCAAATATTCCATTATTTCAGGAATGCATGCTTTTTTCCAAGAAATGGGAAAAATTTTGAAGATTATGATACAGATATAATAAAGTGTTATATGTATGTAATCTGTATCTGGCTCAGAGTATACCATAAACATTTGTAAAACGACTAAAAGAATAAGCCAATGATCAAATGATGTTTGTTAGTTTCTGTATTACTGAGCTTTTGTGATATAATAAAGTACTCTAAAATTTAGTAGTTTGTACACAACCATTTATTTAATTCATGGTATTTCAAAATTAGTGATTTAAACTGGACTCTGGCAGTTTTCCACTATGGAATACATGGTCAGGTAAGTGGCTTCAGTGGTTAAGCTGATCTTAATTCAGTTCTCACATCACTGAAGTTTTGATTGTGATCACTCTTCATTTTGCTACTTGATGTTTCATCCTCCAACAGACTGTTATGCTTGTCATTAGGGAGTGTCAGAATTCCAAGACTAAAAGCAGAAGCTTATAGGGCTCTTTAGAAGAGGAGACTCAGCTGTGGTCCACAGCCACTTCCACACATTCTACTGGTCAAAGCTGAGTACAAGGCAGCCAAGATTCAAATCATGAAAGACCAGACTCTAGTGATGGCAAGAGCTGTAAAGAGAGTGGGTACAGGAAGGTAATAATTCATAGCCGTTTTTTTAAAAAAGTACCAATGACTACCCTTACATAAACCTTACAAAATGAAGTGGCTGCAGAATGTATGCCTAAGTAAAGGGAGGGAAATAACCTGTTGCATGTAATTTTTCAGAATACACTGAGTAAACTTTGGAAGATATCTGACAAGTGTTTTTGTACAATAAACAGTGAAACTAGTCATTTATTCAAACAGTAATTAGCAAAATGAAATATCTTTTGTGACAACTGTTGTCCTTACATAGTGATGTATATAGTCTGATATATGCAATTGTACATATTTAAGCAATATTAGAAACGGAGAAAATGAAGAGACGGTTGAGTCTTAAAACATGGTGAACAGAGCTGCTTTGGATGTTCCCCACCCTTCTTTCACCAAGGAAGTCATTAGCAGCCTTACCTTAGGCTTTGCAGAGAGGATTTGAATGAAAACAAAAGAAATAAGCAAAAAACTAAGACACTGAGCCTAGATGAATGAATAGGCAGTATAGGACACAACAGGGTGGTTGTAATTGTTGAAGATATCATATCTTTCTCACAAAAAAATCCAATTTGATGGGAAAGAATCAAGACTTTGTTGACTCTCAGTACAATCACAGTTTCTTTCATCACTTGATTTGTCACTGCTCAGACCGTGTTATCTCTGCCAACTGATTTCTCACAGATACACCCTTCTCTTTCCACTGTACTCAACTTTGCCCAGCAACCTTAAATCAATCTTAGAGGATTTTTTCTCTTTCTCTCTTATTTCTATCCCTATGTTCCAAAAATAAAATTACTTATGACTAACAAATGCCGTGTGTGACCTCATCACCTAGGGGAAGATATAAAATAAGAAACCAGTATCATCAACTCTGAAGTCCTTGTAGTATCTGTGATTCTTCTTCGTCAACCTCACAGGAACACCCATTTGTTCATTCTCTTGTGGTTCAATGTCTTTCCAAGCATGACATGAAGGGTACTTTTAAATTTGTATTTCAATCAAGTCTTCTTGAGTATACAACATTTTAGTTACACTCAAGTTTAAACAGACTTCTACTGATGTACCTCACTGTAGGACCTGACCATTTTGTTTTCATTTTGTAGAAAAATGCACACAGACCAGGAACAAGCTTGTAATCCTAGCACTGCAGGCAGCTAAGGCAGGAAGACCACAAGTTCAAGCCCAGCTTGGACAATTTGGCAACTGCCATGTCCAGTTCACCTCTTGAAATTCCTGGGGGGGGGGATGGTGGAGGATGGAGAAACAAAGACAAGAGTTAGAAGGAAGAAAGCCGGAGTCAGACGGAGCCTCCTTCCTAATGGGAGAAAAGGAACTGCCCAATGACTGCAGTGTGTTACTTATACAATTAGCAAGAGTTTGGTAACAGGTAAAAGCCCTCTCCTGTGGCTTGCCTTGGGTGTTCCATGTTCTTGGGGCTGGCCTTGCTCTAGCCACACATGTGTGATTAATCTCCAGCTCAGCCACACTCTCCACAGGTAACTTATGAGATTTTGTCTCAAAAGAAGAAAGAAGGAAAAGGAAGGGAAGGGAGGGAAGGGGAGGGGAGGGGAGAGGGGAGGGAAGGAGGACTTGGGATACTGTTTAGTACAAGGCCCTTGGGTTAATCCTCAGTGCCAAAAATACCCCAAATACCCATAAAACAAAACAAACAAGACTAGATTAAACTAGATTAATTACTTCAGTGAAAAATTTTAGCTAACTGTATAGAATTTAGAACCATTTAAACCATATAGGATATCTTAAAAAACAAAAATTAAAAATTATAAAATGAAATACAAATGATTGCAAAATGTCAATACTTATAATCACTGAATGTAAGGCTAAATCAAGAAAAGCAGATTTAGCTGCTTTTGTATGTATATATACATGTATGCACATGTATACATATACTTTTGTATGTATATATCTATATATATACTTTTGTGTATATATGTATATGAAAAGTATTGTATGTATATGAATGTGTTTTGTTTTCTCAGTGTTTTCAGAGTTCTCAAACAGTGGCTAGTTTCTTCCAAAGCAAAGGTCCTATGATAGCCAGAAGGAAAATGTATCACTATGTTGACTTGAAACTCTATGTGTCACTTCTGTCATATACTCTTGGCTAAAGCAGACAAAGCCTATCATACTCAAAGGAAGAAAGCATAGATTCTACCCCTTAAAGAAAATAGTATCCAAAAATTCTGGCTATTTTTAAAAAATTCCTGCAACATTTTCATTCATTAACTCAGTTTTAATTGAGCACCTAGTACATGCAGAACACTGTTAGTTTTAGGAATGATGAACATGGTAAATAAAACATATGGGAAAGAAACAAGAAAATGATAATACTACAAATAACCATGATGGCATGTATTATGATGAACTTAAGAATCAGCAGAGTATAGTCAAAGTAGAAAAGACAAAACAGACATGATACTGAGGGAAGATGATCTGGGACAGTTTTGTTGGGGAAGGGTCAGGTGGCTAAGGAACAGAGAAGAGTTTTGAGAATGAAAGAGAAGAGGAGGCCCAGGTCATGGAGAGAGTTGTTATCCTTCTAAAGCTTTTCTTAGTTTCTCCCAAAAGAAATCACAATGTTTTTGCCAGGGATGGGTTTTATTTGATTTGAACCCCATGTACAAATTGTTGGTCTAACCATGGTCAGTTTATGGCACAACATCATTAGTGGTACATGCATGACCCCTTCAATTTTTATTTTTATATTATTTTATGATTTCCACTTTTCATCTTATTTCTGTTACCCATTTTCCACCAATGATTGCTATTCTAAAAGGTGGTGCTTACTATATGTCATTGATAAAGTATGTACATTAGTTGGAATTTTTGCAAGGAAACAGAGAGAATACATAACCATGTGTCACATAACAATGAAGATACATTTGAGAAATGCATCATTACATAATTTTATAATTATGCAAACATCATAGAGTGTACTTACCCAAAATAAGACACACAGGATGTCATTAGGAGATATAACCCTATCAGACCACCATTGTATATGCAGTCTGTTGGTGACTGAAATGTTATTGTGTGTCACATGATTGTATATACGCATATATAAGAAAAGATTTATTAAGAGATTTCTCTCTCATGATTATGAAGGCTGAGAAATGCCAGCTGCTTGCAGGGTGGAGAGATAGTAAAGTCAGTGATATAATGTAGTCCAACTCTAACAGTACAAAAACCAGTGGAGCTCATGGTATAACTCCTAGTCCAAAGTTAGAGAACTAGGAGTTCAATATCTGAGGGTAGAAGAAGATGGGTATCCTTGCTGGGGGGGGGTGACAAAGGGGCAGCAGGAGAGGGAGGGGTAGGGAAAATATTCCTACCCGCCAGAGATAACCGTTATTATCATGTGATGTGTGTACCATAAATCTTGCATATACCACACTTATATGTATGTAAGTATATACGTGTTTATGTATTCTATCACTTTTGTCTTAAGATGTAGGATGACTATTTTACTTCATACATTTCTTTTATCTCTATGAGAAGTATATTGATATTAATATTTTAAAAATATGAGTGCAAGATGTATAGCTCAGTGGTAGAGTATTTGCTTAATATATGTAAGGTCCTGGGCTCAATCCTGAATATTACAAAAAAAAAAAAAGAATTTTAATGGTTGCCTAGCAATCTATTTTATGGAACGCATCAAAATATATATAACTAACATTGAGTAAGATAGTTAGCATTTACCTCTGAAAGTTTGTGTTTCTTAGAGAGGGTTTCTTTGTTGTTGCTTTTGGAAGAACACAATGAAATGCACTCTCTTAATAAATGTTTGGTCCATAGCACTGTGTTGCTAACTATAAGTACTATGTTGTACAGCAGATCTCCAGAACTTATTCATCTTGTAGGACCAATAATGTTCTAACTATTCCCAACTACTTGTGATGATCCTGTAAGTAAGCATGTTTTGTACATATCTCTTGATTAGTCCTACACTTAAATTCCTAGATATGTAATTACTGGGTAAAGTTGATGAATGCTGTCAAGATTCATGATATGTGTTGCCAGATATCCTAGAAAATTTGCACTGGCTTTACTCTTGAATCAACCACTAGGTATTGTCATAAACGACAGTAATTTACCAAATTTCTGAAGTATATGTTATCAATAGGCACTTATTGCTAGATGTGATGGGTAGCACAATTGGAACTGAAATCCAGAGGAATGTCCCTGATGCTTCATGATACGTTAGAAATGTGGCTTAAGATGTTTAGTAATGTTCAACAGAAAGTATAATCATTCCAGTTCCTGAGCAATCTAGGTAATCAAGAGTTCATCTGCCTCCTCAAACTTTTACAGTAAAACTAAAAGCATCTACAGACTGGTGTTCCATTAACCACAAGCATCTGGGGTCAAATATAGACAAAAAGAATAAAAGTAATAAAATATCTCTGATGCCCAGGAAGAAACTGAGAGCAGTGAACAATTATGAAAATGCCCAGAAGAGCCAGATCTAGCTTTTTTGATGATCACATTCCATACACTGTGAACAGTAATTGCCTGATGGAAAGGAAACTACTAGTCTGCCTACGGGTTCATATTTTCTTTCTGAAAATCAAAGCTGATGTAAAATCTTCATGGAACAAGACAAATTGAGGAATAAATATGAAGTGGAGGGAAGCAACTTGAAGACTACATAGATGATACTGGGTGCAGAAAGGTAGCGGAGAAAGAATGAATACCGACCTCATAGCCCTGCGGATAGTAAGCATTGGACACATTGAGGAGGGAGGAGGGACAGGAGCTGACGTCCACGTTAAACTGATTTATCCTTTATAGGGTCACAACAGGGAGGGACTGGAGGGGCACAAAGGCTCTGGGGAGAATTTTTAATTCAATGAGGGAATAGGATTTATTCGTAATTTTTCAGTCATCATCACATTATCAGGACATGCAGTTGCTATCACAGCAACATTTTTTATCTTTTCTCAAAGACAGGTGGAATTTGCTTTATGAGGGGACTACAGGTCTGACAGAGATTCCTTGTATTTACTCTCAGATTTTCTTAGGTGATTTTGGTTGCTTTCCTCAAAGTTTCTTACTGTTTCTGTGTTAATTTCTTCATTTTTGTCAGAATTAAAGCTAAATAGCAAGTCTCTGAATCCTAAATTCTAAAACATAAAGCTACCTGCAGGACACAAAAATTTATGAGATATTTTGCTCTGCTTTTAATTACTAGTGTCACTTTTTACTACTTTATGTGAGCCTGGTTAGAGCTATTTGTAAGAAAGAATTGTACATAACTTCCCTCTGGTTGTTTTCTAGAATTCTTCTGCTCTCATTTCACTATTTACTTTATGTTTCATTCTTGCTTGCTTGCTCTCTACTGTGTGAGAAGATACAGATCACAAACATGCTCTCCGTATTTCATATTTTGAGTGGCAGTGCATCATGTGTCAGTAACATCTGTGGAATAATATTGATCTTCATCTCTAACCATATCCTTGGCTACCCTTATGAGCCTTAGATATAAATGAGGCTTTCAAAGTGGTTTCTTATTCTAGGATGCACGTGGTAGGTTGTTTGCCCAGCCCACCTTCTCTGGCCACTGCTTTTTTTGTGTGTGTGTGATAAGGCTGGCTGCAGGTACTTGGAATAATGTGACTTTTTCCCAGTCTCAGCCACAGTTAATGGAACAAGTTGTATTGATCAGCCTCTATTGCATAGGCATATGAAAGATGTAGTCTTCAAAGAGTTTGACATGTTGGTTCAGATGACTTGGTGCTTGGGAAATTTGCTGAGCTGAGTATCCTTTATTTGCTGCATATACACCATATATGCCATCATATAATGTCATGTTCATGCAGACAAAGATGAGATCAGAAAGCAAAAATATACTCCATGTGCTATGGCTGATACATTGTGTCAACCTGAGGAGTCTAAAAGCTTACTAAGTAACTCAGCAGTTCTATATCCTGAGGTGAAAGACATGCCCTTATCTCTAAGATGTTCTTTGTATCAACTTGAGACATTAAAAGTTCATCTCTGATTCAGCAGGGGGCCAGGGTCCTTACTTTGTGAACATCCTCAGGTTGTAGAGGAGAAGGGCATGGAGATGGTGTGGGTGTGGGCAGATAGCCAACATACAATATAAGAAAGGAAAAGAGGCTTGCTTCCCCCCTTTTTGCTCTTGTTGCTTTTGCTGTCTCCTGCCTTGAACTGTTGCCCCTGTGCCATGCAAACCTACCTTGGAGCTAGATGATTATAGACTAAAATCTCCACAAACTGTGAGCTAAATAGTCCTGTCCTCCCTTAATTTGTGGTGTACGGTATTTTGTCTCAGCAATGAGAGAAAAGTAACTAAGATACCATGAAACTATGAGACTTTGATTTTAGTACTTTCCTTTAGTCTGGTGCTTAGTCTGGTTATTGTCCTAACTTTGAATTGTGCATGGTACCCCCGTATAGCATTATTTGCTTCTGTAATTGAGAACTAAGAGGTTTATATAATCTATTGAGATAGTTGATTGCCTCTACTATGATTTTAGTCCATAATCATCTGGTTCCAAGTAGGGTTGCACGGCACAGGGGACACAGTTCATGGCAGCAGGAGACAGCAAAAGCAGGAAAAATTGATAAATTTTTCCTCATAACAGTAATACAATCTATGTTTCTAGCAATTTAACATTAAATACATAAATAACAAAAACTCACCATCATGGCAAGAAATTTTAACCTACTTCATTCAGACTGATCAAGTAAACAAACATCAATTATCTAAGAATTTGAATAATACCATTAGTTGTATACATTTTGAAGTATCCAAATAATATTTTAAAATTTTATCAAATATTTGAATATAAAGTAAATCTCAATAAGTTCTAAAAATTTGGTGTTCTGACCAATTTTCTCTAATGATATCATACACTTAGATAATAATAATGTAGCTTCAATGATGTGGAAGTGTAATATAAACAACATATATAGTACTGTAATTCAGCAAAACAAAAATTCAAAGGTGAAATTATAGGCTATCTAATCACTTTTGAGAAGTAAACTACTATATATGCATATATGTCCCACTGCATGTGGGACAAAAACTCATAGGATGGGAAAGATTTGAAACTATTAAAGAAAGATGAAACATAAATCAGCCCTGCATTCAATTCAGGAGACGCTGCAACCAAGGAGCTTGAAGAAATAAGCACAGAAACGAGGAGGAGAGAAATATGGACAAAGACGTATTATGTGTCTAAAATAATTATGAGAATTAATAAAACCGAAATGGCTTTTCAGAATAACCAGTAAAATAGACACGTCTGACAGGTTCAACCAAGAGAAAAGAGAAAGAGCACAAATGCTGATAAAGTAAATGGGAATGTGTACATAACCACAGCTATACTTGATAAAAATTGATGAATTTGAAAATAGAGATGAAAGTGGACTTCTAAAAATATATGATAGAACATTTTAAAATAGAAAAAAGGTATAAACAAGTGACATTGACTCAAGAAGCAGTTGTTTATTACAATAATTTAACAAGTACAAGAAATTGAAAAATTCTTTGCCAATTTATTTCCATTAAAGTATTAGGTAAAGGGGCTGGGGATATAGCTCAGTGGAATAAGCGCCTGCCTAGCAAGCGCAGGGTCCTGAGTTCAATCCCCAGTACCGCCAAAAAAAAAAAAAAAAGAAAATCTCTAAAGTATTAGGTAAAGATCTAGTAAAACTTTCAATAACTTTGTTATTTACATTATTCCAGAGGCTAAATGTTATTTTAGTAATAGCATTACTAAGATATAGACTGTTCTGCTTAGAAGAAAAAGAATGAAGACATGTATGTTTTGCTTATTCCACCAGTTAAATCAGAACACACACCAGATGTCTTATATGTTATAATGCCCAATAGACTTGTATTTTTAAATAATTTAACAAATATTGGTTGATAGTTATCCTTCAAATTAATAATTCACTTACAAATTATCTTTATGTACACATTCACATTTAATATTCATGTTATAGTCAATTTTTTTTAGTTTCCTTCTGAAAAAGTTCATATAATTTAAATATGGGAATAACAGAATGTGTAGTAAAGAAATGGAAATTTTAGTGATACATATTCTAATTATGTGGCTTTAGGCAAGTTAAGCTTTCAGTCTCAACACAGCTATAGATATAACACTTCTTTTACCTACCTCATGAATGAATATAGAAAATAAATTTCAGGTGAAAATACTTGCCTAAGATTAGTAAGCAAGTGCAAATTAACATTCATGTGTAAGGTATTATATTATTTTTACCTTTTTTCAGCTGTCATTTAAATAATTTAATCAAAATAAGGACCACCTATTTTCAGGATCTTAAAATTCAGTAATTATATAAGGTGATTAAAATATTAAAGCTAGTGACTGATAAAATTTATTAGTTCATGTTGTCATACAATAAGCAATTATTATAAATATTTAGGTAAAATAAGAAAATATTCCTATTTACTATAGAAGTTCTTGTCACAACAATGAATTCTTGGCATAAGCCACTGCTTCAGGTAGTCAGAAATATGTCCAAGATATGTCTATCAGTCCATTCACAAGTATGATCTTGTCATTTTTTTCTGTGATTGATTTTACCTCTAAAACATGTGCTCT
Source organism: Dinomys branickii (assembly GCA_004027595.1). NCBI lineage: Eukaryota > Metazoa > Chordata > Mammalia > Rodentia > Dinomyidae > Dinomys > Dinomys branickii. The sequence continues at coordinate 96,433 of PVLD010004594.1, forward strand.
TCCAAGATGACAAGTAGACCACCTCACTTCTTTTACATGCACCCAAATCATCAAATATTTTTAGGATTACTTTCTGTACCACATTTAACTTCCTTCAGTTTTATTTGTCACTCTGTTGATTTTGTGAGTTGCAATTCAATTTAAAACACTTTCATCTTGTTGGACTAAATAGTGATGTAGAATACGTGATGATGATGTAAATACCAAAAGCAGATCTGGAAGATTCTTTGACTACACCACCCGAGATAGCCCAGACCTGGCAAGTTGCTACTCTTTTCCACGCTGACCTTACTAAGCATTTACTCCTCCAATATGATTTTTTTTTCCTGTAAATCTTAAGACAGTCAACTCAAGGCAATAAAGCACTTTTTTGTTTTGTTGTTTTGAGACAGGGTCTTGCTAGGTAGTTCGGGCTGGTCTTGAACTCGCTGTGCAACCCAGGTTTATCTCAGATTCACAGAGGTTCCCTTGCCTCAGCCTCCCAAGTGCAGGAATTATAGCCCTGTGCCACCACGTTTGGCCCAAAATGTAATAAATTTAAGGGAGGCTGGATAGAGATGTCTGTTTAAACTGAACAGGAATGAGGAAAATGAAGGACGAGGAGGAAGGAAAAGAACAAGAGGAGGAGGAGGAGGAAAAGGAAATGGAGGAGGAAGAGAAGAAAATAAATTTAAAGTGCTTAAAATAGTGTCTGGTACATGGCTAATGCTTTATAAATGTTAGCTAAAATCCTGATCTAGCCATTATGAAAAATGCCACACTTTAGATGAAATTGCAATGTTGCACCATCATGAGAGCTGATTATGCTATTTCTTCCCAACTTTGTATGCAATGAGAAAACAGCTAGAGCTTAAAATCATCATACTGGTAGAATTTACAGTGTGGAAATTGGCAACCATTACAAATCTGGACCACTCCCCACCCCACACCAAAACCTGGTTGTTGAATAATTACTAACACACCATAATTGTTTATCAGAAAAAGAACCTTATCTTTTGCGGATGATTCTTTGGATCTGTATTAAATAACAGTTAATTTTTCATTTTCTTTGCAGTATAAACTACATCAATAGCTTTTCTTTCTTAAAGTAATGTAGCTTGCATTGGTTCCAGAACTGTGGACTAATCAGAGGGTCTGGGTTTTCACTCTGACTCCATCACTTACTGGTTTATTAACTGCAGAAAAGTCTTTTAAGTGTCTGTGCATTTGTTTTCTCTGGTATAAAAGTGTTAAAAATACTGACTTGCTTACAATCCAGATTTATTGTGTTCATCTTAAATATGTGAAAATAACATACAATTAAAACTCAGTGCAAGTTATTTCTATTATTTTGTGCCATCTAACAGAAAGCCAAAGTGAATACAATTTCTTAACAAATTATTTCATTCCTACAGAAAATACTGTTAATATCCTTTAATGTCTGCAGAGTAGTCATATAGAGTTTCTTTTTAAAAATTAATAGAAAGTTTGTTTCTATATATTACTACAAAGATACCTTCCTGGGACTACAATGCAAAAATCTATTATATTTGAAGCTCTATCTGTATGAATTATATTTTTAGCTTAGCAGTTGGCAGTAAGGAATGCATTACTTTTGTTCAAGTACTAACAGATAAATATTATCCTGCTGGTTCATAGCAAAATATATTCCTTCTCATGAAGAGTGATATAAGCATTTCTTGGAGTTGTAAGATTTCAAGAAAACTAGATGTTCCAAGGAAGGATGAGAATTTATTAATGTCAGTAAATCCCATCTGCTAACTATTTCTCTCCAGATTTTGGGCTGAGAAGGCAGGGAATTCAAAGACTGTTTCAGCCAGCAGATAAATGTCACTGTTACAAACAGGAAAATGAATACTCTAAACCATCTAAGTCCTTAGAAAAATGTCATTCCATATACAAAAAAGGTAACATACCTGAGTTGAGATGAGCAGAATCTGTGCTGATTTTAACCATGGAGACTCTTTGCTTTTTATTTTCGAGAAGTCTTATTCAGAGAGTAAGAGTTTAATGACATCACATAAAGATGATTCATTCAGATTCTGTTCATCTATCATTTATTACAACTTGAGCCAATTATTTTACTCATAGAGCAGCTTTTCCTAAGTGCTCATATATATATAATGGATTCTTTCACTATTACAGACATAACTCATTTTATGGATTTTCCCTTTATCACATTTTTTTTAACAAATTGCAAGTTTGTAGCAACCTAGCATTGCGTAAATCTATCAGTGCTAGTCTTCCAACAGCCTGGACTCACTTTGTGTCTCTGTATCACATTTTGCTAATTCTCACAGTATTTCAATCTTTTTCATTATTATTATAATTGTTATGGTGATCTGTAATAAGTGATCTTTGTTTGATGTTACTATTTTAATTGTTTTGGGCTGCCACAGACATGCCCATATGAGATAGGAAACTTATTTGATAAATGTGTGCTTTTTGACTATGTCACTGACTGGCCCTTTTTCCATTTCTCTCACTTTTCTTAGGTTATCTCATTCCTTGAGATAATAGCCTTAAAATTAGGTCAAATAACCTTACAATGATCTCTATTCAAGTGAAAAGAATAGTCTCAGGTCTCTTAATTTAAATCAAAATCAGAATGAGTAATCTTATTGAACAGGAGTATGGTAATTCCAGAGAGGTCAAAAACTATGTTTTGAATGTGATGGGAGAGTTTTGTGTTTGTTTTTTGAGACAAGGTCTCACCAGATAGTGCAGGCTGGCCTTGAACTTGCTCTTGTAGCCCAGGCTGGCTTCTATCTTGCAGTGACCTTCCTGCCTCAGCTATCTGAATGCTGGGAGAAGAGGTTTTGAAGAAGATTAAAAGTGCTACTCTAATAAGCATGAGATAAGAAAGTAAAACATCTTTATTGTTCTTATGCAGCAAGTTTAAATATCTAGAAAGGAGATCAAACCAGCCACAATGTATTCAAAGCCAAAGAATGATCTATAGCAAGGCCCTCACTCTTCAATTCTGTGAAGACACAGAGAGATCAAAAAGCTACACAGGAAAAGTTTAAAGATAGCAGAGGTTGTTCATGAGGCTTAAGGAAAAAAGCCATTCCTGTAACATAAAAATGCAAGGGAACAGCAAGTGTTGATGCAGATGTTACAGTAGGTCGCCCATTAGACCTAGTTAAGATAACTGATGAAGGAGGCCACACTAAGAAACAGATGGTTTAATGTGGATAAAGTAACTTTCTATTGAAAGAAGGTGCCCTCGAGGACTTCCATAGCTGTGGAGGAGAAATGAATGCCTGGCTTCAAAGCTTCAAAGACAGACTCTTTTGTTAGGGGTTAATGCAATGGTGACTTTAAGTTGAAACCAATGCTCATTCACTGTTCTGAAAATCCTAGAATATTTTAGAATTATATTAAGATCATTCTGTCTTAGCTTTGTAAATGGAACAACAAAGCCTGGGTGACAGCACGCCTATCTGTTTATAATCTGGTTTAATGAATATTTAAACCCACCATTCAGAGGTACTATTGTTTTCTTGCCTGATAACACAACATTCATTTGGTAGCCCATAGATGAGACATTAATTTCAAACTCGTTTTATTACTTACAAAATATATTTCAAATGGTGATAACTGCAATTCATGGGGATTACCCTGATGGATCTGTACAGAGTAAATTAAAAACTTTCTGGAAAGGAATCATCACTCCTGATTAACATTTGTGATTCATAAGGTAGTCGACATATTAACAATATGTTTGGAAGAACTTGACTCTAGCCCTCATAGGTGACTTTGAGGGGTTCAAGACTTCATTGGAGTAGCCACAGCTGTGGCAGAAATCACAAGAGAATTAGAAGTGGAAACTGAAGATGTGACTGAATTGCTATAATTGCATGGTAAAACATTTATTGGACAGGCAGTTTCTTTTCATGGAAGAACAAAGAAATTGTTTTCTTGTGATTGCATCTCTGGTGCAGATGCCTTGAACACTGTTGAAAGCACGACATAAAAGTATTGTGAAAGGAAGATGCAGTTAATGTGGTAAATTTCATTGTTGTTTTAAGAAATAGTCACAGCCACCCCAATCTTCAGCAACCACCACTTGGATCAGTCTGAAGCTATCAGCATGAAGACCCTTTGCCAGGCAAAATGTTATGACTTGCTGAAGGCTCTGATGATTATTAGCCTATGAATATATATAAGTAAATATTTTGATAGATATTTTGATACTGGGGGTTGGAACCAGGGCCTTTCTATTGAGCTACACATTCCCAGGACTACTTTTATTTTGAGACAGTCTCTCTTAAGTTGCTCAGGTTAGGCTGGAACTTGAAATTCTCCTGCCTCAGCCTCCCAAAGTGCTGGGACTACAAGTGTGCACCACTATGCCAGGTCTGTATGATGTTTTTTAGACATAATGCTATGACACCCTTAATAGGCTACAGTATAGTATAAATAACTTTTATATGCACTGGGAAACCAAAACAATTAGTGTGACATGGTTTATTGCAGTAGGAACCAAATCCACAGTATCTTTGAAGTATGCTTATGTATTTTTATTGTATAAAATTAGGAAATATGTTAAACATTCTTTAAACTTTAGAAGTGTTAATATATCAAAATACACTATCAAAATACACTATAACTCTCAGAAAGAAGTGTAATTTGAGATTTTCCCCAAACTTACCTGTACATGGAATCACCCCTTTAGTAAATCTTAAGGATCTAGTATTCCCAAGAATATATTTTGATAAGCTCATCCTAGGAGGTAGGGTGAGCCATATGAACCCATAAGTGGGGATTTAGGGAGGTGACTAGATGGATCACAGGGTGTGATACTCATCAATGTGGTTTAGTCCACTGAAGAGTTCATAGCTAAATGTGATGTTGGGAGGTGAGGCCTGGTTGGAGGAGGTGGATCACTGGGGGCGTGGCCTGGAAAGGTCCGTCTCTGTCCCTCCTACCTTGAGCTCTCCCTGCTTCCCACTACTGTGGCATGATCTGTTTCTCCTCTGCCATGCTCCTCAGCCATGCTGCCCTGTTTTGGAGCCAGCTGACTATTGGCTGAGACCTCTAAAGACTATGAGCGAAAATAAACTTATCCTCCTTAGAACTGTGGGTATCAGCTGTTGTGCCTGTGATGAGAGAGTAACGAAGATATGTAACAAGCACAATATGATAAACACCATTAAACGATTTAGAGAAAGGAATAATCACTTAAGGCTGGAAAGAATTGGCGGAGATTTCAGGAAGAAAAGATTTGAGTGGGCTCTGAAGGATGAGAAGGACATTGACAAAAAAGTTTGGTAAGTAGGAGATTCTTTAGGTGGAGGAGGAGGTCTGGCCAAGAACAAAGAGATGGGAAAAGCATAAACTTGTTAAGGAATAGCAGTGTCTTTTACTGTATCCACAAGAGGATCCTCTTAGGCTGAACCAGATATTCACCAGCTGCCCACAGACCACAGAGGTCTTGTTCTACCCAGAAGGATGCAGGACGAGAAAGAATGTAGGGCAGTGTAGAGACAGGGGTCTGTAGACCAGAAAGTAAAATAGGGGCCTCCTTAGGTTTTCTAGCTAAGCCCGACTAGAGGGAGTTAGAAGTAAACTTTACGAGAGATATTCCCTAGGAAGCAAGTCAAAAACTGGGGTAGAGAAAGAAAGAAAGAAAGAAAGAAAGAAAGAAAGGAAGGAAGGAAGGAAGGAAGGAAGGAAGGAAGGAAGGAAGGAAGGAAGGAAGGAAGGAAGGAAAGAAAGAAAGAAAGAAAGAAAGAAAGAAAGAAAGAAAGAAAGAAAGAAAGAAAGAAAGAAAGAAAGGCAAACAGATAAAGAAAGGCACCAAATGGCCTTGGGATTTGGACCAAGAGACCAGAAAAAGAGCTGACAGGATGCAGAGAAAGCTAGGTGCACAAATGATAAGCCGTCTCCCCCTCCAATAAAATACAGGGGAAGCAAGTGGGGGGGGGACTGACTTAAGGCAGTATCTACTCACACCTATGCACTAACATATACACTTACATACAGGTATATTCACTCAAGTCACTATTTTATTCACTCTAGGGTCGTTATAGAGCACAATAGATACCCACGCGCCCCTTACTAGCCCTAAGCTAATGAAGAATAAGTCACCCCCTTGCCAACTAGTGGTCCACCCCAAAGATAAGGCCTTAAAAGCTATGTCAAGGACAAGTAAATGAGTAGACAGAAAGAAGCTGTGCATAGACCAACGAAGAAATGACATTAGACAGAGGTGCCCAGAAGTTAATACAGCTATGGCAAGTTCTGGGTAGAGGGGAAACTTGCTCTCTCTACAAAAACAGCTAAGAACAAAGGACCCAAGTTCCTCCATCTTTCTGGAGCCTGCTACCCTGATTCTTTCTTACTAGGGTAGCTATCTATGTTTTCCATTCTCTCTTCTTACAAATAAAATGTCTTCCTTTAATTAAACTTCATCCCTCTACTTTATAATTGGGGCTGACTTACAATCCTGGTGGGCTGCTTGGACAGCAGAGCAGTGGTGCTTGTCCTCCAGATACAACAGAAGGTGGCATCAGGCTTTCCACTTTAGGGCAACAGTGGTGGCAACAGACTGTGTATGTCTACACAGGTCTTTTTTTAACCATTGACAGACTTCATTTTATTTTTGATGTGTGAGAACCCTTATGTTGTAGCTACCGCTGGAGCTTGAATCCTCTGGACAGAGACTCTGCGGTGGGTCCCTGACCCCTGACCTTTGTAAAGAGACTGTGTTCACCAAGTCTCCCTACACAGGTCTTTATATGGCTGACCAGCAGCTATTCACCTCCCCTCAGAGACATCTCAGATGTAAGGAAAGAAACTCATATTAAGCAGGTAACATAGTTTACCAAGCTTAGAAACTGTGTCCCAGTTGCACCAATATCTCTTGTTACAACTTTTCAGGCATAGCTTCTAGTGTCCCCATAGAGTACTTACTTAGTCAGAGTATTTAAATCCAAACTATGGTTTATCTCTATATAATTATAATTTCTCTCCATCCAGATATAATTTACCAGTCAAATATGATTTTAACCATGAGCAATGCAGTCTATGTAATGTAGCTGATGTAATATGTTTATTAGAATTCCCAGGTACAGAACTTGAATGTCAACCAAAGGTCAGATGCTTATTCAGAAGCCGTGCCCTTTATACTCAGTTTATATATAGTAAAGTAGCAGAGCTAAAGGAGGCAAATTATGTGGGATCTTGGATTCCAAACTAAAAAGTTTACATTTATGTAACTTCCAATTTTTCTGCACAGTATTTTTTTTTTGGATGCAGGATAAATTTCTAATGGAACATACTCTTTACTAGTACATTTTTGCAATACATAATGATAACATTCCTTATGGTGAGTTGGTACATGTACATTACACATGTCAATTCTTTTTATATCCCTTTCTCTCCCTTCTCTCCCCCTCCCTCCATCTCTTCGATTCACTTCTCACTTGCAGATGATCTATTTCCCTGTTTCCAATAATCTATCTTTTACTTTGATCTTCAATTTTCTTATATTTTGGGTTTTTCATATAAAAGAAGTCATGCCATTTTTAAGCTTATGTGTCTCATTTATTTCTCCAGGTGCATCCATTTTCCTCAGGTGACTCTCATACCCTCCTTTGTATCAGAGTAGCATTCTATTGTGTGTAAATAGCACATTTTCTTCATCCATCCATTGATGGACACGTAGGTTGCTTCTAAGATTTAGCTGTTAGGAATCATGCTGGTTTAAACATGGGTATGCATGTATACTATATGTCTTTAACTCTTTTGAGAAGATTCCTAGAAGGAAAATTTCTATTTTGAGTTTTTGAAGAACCTCCATACTGATTTCCATAGTTCTTGTACTAGTGTACATTCCCACCAACAGTGTAGAAGGGCTTCTTTTTCCCTCGCAGCCTCACCAGCATTTGTTATTATTTGATTTCTTGATGATAGCCATTCTTTCTGTAGTAAGATGGAATCTCAGTGTTGTTTTAATTTGCATTTCTCTAATGGCCAGTGATGTTGAACATTTTGTCAGGTATTATTACCTTAAACAAAGCACATGAAAAGGTATATTTTGGTGTAAAAATGTTATAACACTTGAAGAGATATCAGTGTTAGTATATCTTAGTAGAACCACTGAGAAGTTTTAATACAGACACACATATATAATGCCATCTTCTGAAATAAAAATCATCTGAAATAGAAAGGACTGTGTTCTTTCAACTCATAGAAGTTTGAATCTTGAGTAGCATACCTAAGAAATAAATACCTGGTGCCTACAACATGACCTTTTGTTTTGTTCCATCAATGCATGTTCTAAGATCCTAGTGAAAAAAGGGCCACAATTTTCCAAATCATATGTCCAAGTAAGAAAGCCCACAGGCTTTACCCTGAAGATCTTGAAAACAATGGCTTCTCAAAAGGCAGAAGGCTGCAGGTGAAGGGTCTTTTTCCTGTACTGAATGTAAGTCTTGTATTATGAAAAACTTTGTAGCTTGAATGCAACTTGCTGAAGCAATGCCCAATTGTTTAATGGGCTTATCAATGCCATCACCAGCATCCCACATATCAGGACTCAGTGCCTGTGTGAGACCCGGAGATTCAGTAGCTACCCAACCTGGAGACTCTTGTAGTAGGAACCTTTGCTTCATGGCTTTACTATTCCCTCAAACTCCTACACAATCTATCTAACAAGGTTGTGTCCAAGACCTGGAGGTCCAGCAGAAGGAGACTTATCTTCTCATGATGACAAGTAGCCAATCTGACAAACTGACATTTAATGTATGACAGTGGATGCAATGTTGCTTTCCTTTCACTCAGGCCACATATTCAAGCTAGAGATGTGACTTAGAGACACTGTCAAGCACCATGGTTTCCCATTCCATCACACTCCACAACTTGGAAATAACATTCACCTTCAATGACACATCTAACATACGGGTCTATGAACATTTTGTGCGTGGGAAGGAGGGCCCAATCCAGACAAGGCGCCAGAATATTTATGTGAGCTGGCTCCTTTCTCCTCTGTGTCTGTATAGCCCAGCACATAACAAAAATCTCCATGGCGATACATGGCATTGCTGATGTATTTCAACTAATTGTGCTAAGTTCCCCCTTATAACTAGAAGGACTCAGAGTATCCAGTCTAGGGTAGCATGCTTTTCATGTTGGGGTTTGACAACAGAGGCACACGGTCAGGAATCCAAGAAAATAAATTTATTAAACTTTGAAGAAATACATCCACAGACATCAGAAAAGTTAAACATAGACTGCAGGGCACAACCAGTCATATGAGTGAATAATGGCTTGTGTGGCCAGCAGAGTACCAAAGTGACATTCTGAGACTGATTGAGGTATTTAACTATTTTTTTGGCTATAGAAATGTGATCAGCCTATTGTAGAATAAGATAGTATTTTCAAACACACAACTTTAAGTTGAATTAGGTTCTACATTAATGATATTGTATATGAAACTAAATGATGTAGCTCCTGGAGAAAACCATAGCAGCAAGGTAGCAGAAAATCTATTAAATGAAGTTCACTGTTTTTCTGCAAGAAAGTGGGAATTAAAGTCACAAACCACTAAGCTTGCTTCCTCAAAAGGTCTGAGCTAAATGTGAAACACCATGTAAATAGTGAATTTAAAGTTAACTTTTAACATTTTAAGTTTAAAAAAATACTGAAAATGAGAAGTATTCTTCAGTGAGATGAAATGATTCATTTTCATGAACCTTTTAGGAACCTGTCTTAATGAATGATATTGAGGTTATGGAGGAAGTGAAAAAAATAATTTATATGATACTTGGGCATCTGTTGTGCCTATTATTTATTTTTATTTCTAACTACTGGGTTCTAGGCTAGACCTTTTGAGAGGAAATAAAAGATGATGAAAATTCTTATTTTTCTTTTAAAGATAAATCCTATAAAAGGTTTCATGAAGATGTTTCTGCTATTGATCTGATTACTTTTGAGTTATCCTTTGGGCTAGAAAATCTTGTCTCTTCTATCCCTTGATACCATGTGTAATGCGTGTGTGTCTGGACATAGGCTGCAAAACAAAGACCTGATTCTTGCGCTTTCTGTTCCAGTATCCAGTTAACTTCATTCAGTCTGCTTCGATTTGCCCCTTCTTCTCTTCTTGGGTAACTGTGACATAAAACCGAACTGAGTCTGAGGAGGCCCCACTGCAGAGCTGTGGGTACTTCTCACTCCCTTCCCCTCACAGTTCTGAAGCCTCTTGGCCCATCAGAACCAGCCTAACCTCTACCTCTCTTATTGCACAGCTTTGGGGCTTGAACTGAAATTCGTGGAAGAAATGGGCTTTTCCCCCTGTAGTTTTGGTGTATGGTATGTTGATCAGTGTAAACATTTTAATAAAGTTTCCTAAATTAAAAAATATTTGTTTAAAAATTCAGATACAGTCAGTATGTTCCAATAATGCAGGCTACTACATTTTTAGAATTATTTAAGAAGTTTTGGGAGACATAAAAAGGACCTTGTAAAAAACTAACTTGTTTGCTTTTCTTTAGGTGCACTGAACAAAGCATTAAAGTAGCGTGTTACACTGTAGTTGCTACCTTATTTTTGGTTAAGTCATCGTAAACTACAGTACACAGTGTGTAGTGTATTATAAAATAGCCATGCTTGAAGTCTAAATTATTAAAAATATCTTTATCAATTTTATGTCAAAATAAATGTTTTATATATCCAAACTATTTTTGGGTTCTTACCTAACGTCTTACCTCCATGTTAATTTAAAAAAAAATAGCCTGTGCTATGCCTTGCACTCAATTTCCTGAACTGCAAAAGCCACCTGACTTTATTTTTGAAAAGCTTGATTTACTGTACATTAAAGGTGTAGCCATTTAATGCTCAGTATCACAAAATTAACACCACAATAATAAGACAATTACTGTCACAAAACAGTCTTTGAGACAATTTAAAATATTTACAATTCAAAAGGGAATATCTGATTAAGCATTCTTATTTTTTCATTTCAATATCATGTTTCCACATTTCAGGAAAAGGCAGTTAGAATCTATACCCACCCTCACGCTCTCCCGAGAAAACATCATTTTGGTTTAAGCGTTCAGGCCCTAGCCAGTTCTGAAGAAGGGCTACAGCATAATTTTGTTCAGTTGGTCTGTGCTCACGTATCCGCACGATGAGAGAAATTCTTTGTCAGGCAGAGGCAAGGGTAAGGCAGCTGCATTGAGTATGAGACCCTGTGGCGACTGCACTATATGGATGGAGGTATAATCTGGAAGCGCCGTTTCAGGGCTAGGAGCCTGGTCTGCAGCCCCAGACTTCTCAGCAGCAGTGGTAAGGCTTTCTGTGGTGATGTAAGTATCCTCCTGTTTAACACTTGGTTCTTCCTGTGAGGTGACCTCGATGTGAGGGGTCAGGACAATGCACTTTTTGGCATCTCCCTTGAGGAAGTAGGCATTGTCTTTGATGAAGTTTGCTTCTGGATGCATTTCACAAGGGGATATTCCTGCCTTATTCTTTTGGCCTGGGGAGAGGACCATGCTCCCTGCTGGTGTAATGTCACTCACTTGGGCATAAAAGTCCATGTTTGCCAGTGAACTAGGATTACTTATCTGGGTAGGGGCATCTTGGTTAGTTGACTCAGTTTTACCAATAAGAAGTGGTTGTGGTTTGTCTTCCTTTGCTGGAATAACACTGGCCTGCTGAGGATCAGGAGACGCATCACAAGGTGAATCCTTTTGATTCTTCTCGTCCAGGCACAAGAGATCAGCTTCCCCTTTTAACTTGTCTGGCTGAACGACCTCAGAGCTGCCATCACACATATCACTGGCATTGAAATCGGCCTCCAGAATATCAGGTTCATAACAGCTAGTACGTCCAGAGTCATCGTCCTTTGCCCCAAGGATATTAAGTGATTTCTGATGGTCACTGCTGAGAAGTCTGTCTGTGTCTGATCCTTCAATCTTTTCATCAGGGTCATCAATATCTAGCTCAATAAATTCAACCCAAGAGTCATCGTTGTAGAATTGAGGCTTAGAGTTATCATGAATGGCTAAGATTGTGTTCACCTCCTCTAATTTTCCTTCCTAGGAAGCAGAAAAAAATGAAGATCTATGAAAAGATCCTCATAATAATTAAGTAATTTTAAATCTGCACACATAGCTTGCAAAAGACTCTCCATATATCATAGTATTTTTCAGATATCACTTAATTAGTGCTATGTACAATTGATATAGGTTTGTTAATTACCTTGAGGAGATCTGGATCCACTCCTTTAATCTTTGGAACTGGAACTGGGGGCAAAATCAGCATTTTAATCCTTGAAAACAAATAAAATTTTTGTTTAACATATCTTAAAATTCACATGTTCTCTTCTTTCAAAACATAGAAATAAAATTAGTAACACTATAACTTACTCTGAATATTCTAGCATTTTACATAAGTGGAATATGAGAAAGGGAAGGAAATTTTAAGTGGTAAGTAAAAACCACAGAAGAAAGAAAAATAGCAACAAAAGCCCTTACATGACGTCTATCTAAATAAAATGTAGTTTTCTTTTTTTTTTGACACTTTTATTTTAAAAGTAAAAGAACAAAAACATGTTAACAAACAGACACAAAGTAGCACAAGAATAGTTAAAATGTAGTTTTCTTATGATAGCTTTTCTTAATGCTTTTTATTGACAACCAACTTTAGTATCTGAGGATGTGAAATGTAATTCCATGTGAAGCTAATTTCCATGTCAGTCATAAGGACGGCAATTTCAGTGCATATCTCACTAGTAATTTGCAAAGGAAGGAAGGAAGCAAGGGGGGAGGGAGGGAGGAAGGAGTGAAGAAATGACAAAGAAACAAAGAAAGCAAACAAGTTTAGTGTAAATAGAACAAAAGTTATTTATGCCCTTGAAAGAAGGTGGACTGGGGTAAGTTAGCACAACACAGTTCACAGTAATTACAAAACCATCCAAAAGGATCTTAACCGGAATGTTACTGCAGGGCTCATTTGTCCAGTGAGACAAAATCTGAACTATCTCTAACTTATTAGGATGGATTTATATAGACAATTCTGTGACACACTTACATTTTCTGTTCTAAACAATAAAATTACTTTTGATAATAATTCATTTCACTGTCTATCCTGCCTGTCTTGTACCTTCCTAAATCCCTAGCACTTGTCACAATTCCTGGCAGGAAGAAGGTGTTCAATAAGCATTCCTTAAATAAATTTGAATAAGTCATTTACCTATTTAGTTAATAGTGTAGCTGGAGTTTATAACTTAAAACCAGCATTATTTTTACTGGAAAAAAAGCTCAGAGATTATCATTACAAACAACTTCTTTTATGGTTTTTAAAAAACCTCCCAAGTATTCAGAATTGTCACTGTTGGGCAACAACAGTAAACTGGTTTTTCTATAGTCTATTCAGCAGGGAACTTTTCTATCAGTATTTCCACCTGCCATTTTACTTAATCTAAGGAACGAACCAAATTTCATTATATAATTTGCTTTGAGTAGCCACTACCACTATACTTACTTAGTAGGACAAATGTTAAAACAAATTGTTACTGATGAGTAGCACATGTACAGGTGAGTAATATAAATTATTTTGCCATTGTGATTGCCTCTGACATACCAGATATACATTGAGATAAACTGCACAAGAACATAGGTTGGAAATTACAGTTTGTGGTCCAACTCTGGCTTGCCACCTGTTTTGCATAGAAAGATGTTTTTGGAACACAAACACATCATTTATTTACAAATGGTCTTTAGATGTTTTCATGTCAGAGTTGTGGAACTGAGTAGTAGTGGCAGAGATATGTCCCTTCTAAAGCCTAAAAATTTACTATCTTACTGCTTATAAACAAGTTTGTTGACTGCTGCACCAAATATTTTCTTTAATCCTTACAACAACCAAAGAAGCGGACTGTCTATGCAAAAACTTTGAGAAGTAAGGAACGTGTTCAAATTATTTGCAGATACTTCCCATGGCTTGGACTCAATCCCAGAGTACCCAGCTTCAAACCCAAGCTCTTTGTCCTCTGTTATCCTGCTGTGTGGTTTGGTTTTGCATCTCTAAATGCATATTTAAAATTTTCAAAAACAGAAAAAATTCAATATAACACTAATTATAGGAAGCAAAGATTCCTAAATGGCTAATGTTGGATATTTTGATTCTCTGTCTTTCTGTCCGTGTCTCTGAGTCTCTCTCTGGAAGAGGATGATGCATTTTGGCATGTGTTAGTGTTTTTTTTAATAGCTGTGGTAACCTTAACCCACAAGGGACAGACTCTGAAACCTGGGCAAGGGCCCAAGCTGGTTATGCAAATGAATAAAAGAGGCCCATAGAAATGCTCTGAGGAAGAATGACAGCAGTGTGAAACTGGACTATGTGTACCTTCCCGAATGGGACAGCTGGTTCTCCGCTGCTGCACAAAGGCCACGCAGAGAAGACCAGCCTTGCTTTGCTCCATCTTTCAGGTTTTAAGGATGCTCCAGAAACCTGGAGCTTTGTGTGAAGATTCTCTATTTTGTAGCAGCTTTGTGGATGAATTCTTACTCCAATAATAAAAATAACACAATAACAAAACATGGATCTGCAGTCTGAATTGGCTTGCAGTTTCTCACTTCTGTTTTATGCTGATTCAATTATTTCTTTCCTTAATTAATAGTAGATTGAAACCCCGGTGGGTCATATGCTGGAAACTCCTACAAAGTAAAGATAACGTGCTAGAGATTATGTGATATTGCTATCATTTTATTCAAATACAAATTGCCTTATAAATCATGTGAGAGGAAGATTTTTATTTGGATTAAGATAGGGTAGAGTAGCTTAGATAATGACCTGCGACTCACAACGGGTCAAAGACGTGTAGGACCGGTGACCTTGAGAGCCCCGGCTTTCTGGGGCAGACGGACAGAGCACTGCGGTCTTCCGAGTACGGTTTTAACTGTTGGAACTACATATTATTTCCATACCTACTGACAAATATTTTCTACCATTTCTTATTTTCATTAAAACATGAAACTTTGTTTTTTTAATTTTTATGTTATTAGTGTATGTTTGCCAAACGTGAAATTTACATTTGTTCTGTGGAGGAGGTGTATGTACGTAACGCGGTCTGTGCTTTTCTTCAGTCTCCCTTTCCTCCCATCTGTTTCTCTCCCTCCGGCTCTAAATGCTCTTTGCCCATTTTCATGCTTGTTGGCATTATTCTTAGCTCAGGTTGGTGACATGTAATGTTTACATTTATTGTGGCTGTTTGGTGCCTGTAATATAAAATAGCTTAAATCTCACTTCCCCTTCTTCCCTCCCTCTCTCTTCACCCTCCCTCTCTTGGGCCCCTTCTCCTATGCAAAAGATTCATCTCATTTTTCCCTTTTATCCACTTTTTATTTTGTTCTTTGTAGTTGCCCTTGCTCAAATAAGAGCTAACATACAGTGTTTAAGCTTGTGTGTCTGATTTATTTCACTCAAAATTATATTTTTCAGGTATATACATTTTCCTACAAACATCTCAAATTTATCCTTTATAGCCAAGCAATAATCAGTTATGCACAGATATTAAAGTTTCTTTGTCCATTCATCTGTTGATGGGCATAGAGGTTGCTTCCAGGATTTAGCTATTGTGAATTGTGCTGCTATAAACATTGTTGTGCTTGTGCTCCTGTAGTATGGTGTCTAGCTGTTTGGGGAAGGTATCTAGAAAGGGAATAACGGCCAAATGGAATTTCTAATCTTAGTTCTTTGAGAAATCTCCACACTGATTTCCATAATGGTTGTACTTGTTTACATTCTCACCAATGAGGAAGGGTTCTTTGATCACCACAGTCACACCAGCATTTGTTATTCTTTAACTTCTTGATGGTTGCCCTTCTTGCTGGTATAAAATGAATTCTTAACATTGTTTTAATTTGCATTTCTCTTATAGTCAGAGATTTTGAACATTTTTTATATGTTTGTTGGCCACATACTTCTGCTAAGATGTGTCTGTTGATTTCACTTGCCTATTTCTTGGTTGGGTATTTTATTTTGGGTGACTGATTTTTTGGAATTTCCTCCTTTGAATTCTTCCCTTCCTCCCTCCCTCCCTCCCTCCCTCCCTCCCTCCCTTCCTTCCTTCCTTCCTTCCTTCCTTCTTTCCTTCTTCCTTTTTCAGTTTTTTTGAGATAGGACTTGCTATGTAGTCAAGCCTGGCCTTCAACTCAGAGTGATCTTGCTGCAGTCTCCCACGTGATTACAGCATGTGCCACTATGCCCAGTTTGAGTTCTTGATATATTCTAGGTATTAGTCCTCTGTCCAAAGAATAGTGGGGAAAATTTTTTGCCTCATTCTGTAGGTTGTCTTTTCACTCCATTAATTGATTCCTTTGCTGTGCAGAGGCTTTTTAACTTGATATAATCCCATTTTTTGATTCTTGCTGTTATTTCTCATACAACTGGAGTTTTGTTCAGAAAGTTCTTTCCTATACATATGATTTCAAGTGTTTTAACTATAATGTCTTCCAATAGGTTCAATGTTTCTGTTTTCCAAAATGTTCCATTTGATTTTAGTTTAAGACATGGTGAGAGATACGGGTCCAATCTTCAATCTTCTGTATATAGCCAATTTTCCCAGCATCATTTGTTGAATAGGCTGTATTTCCTTAGCATATATCTTTGTCCTCTTTTTGAAGATCAGTAGCTGAACATGTCTGGGGATGTGTCCGTACCCTCTCTCTTGTTCCACTTATCTACATGTCTGTTTTTGTTCCAGTACAATGACTTTTCAGCACAGTTGCTTTGGATGACAGCTTAAAGTCAGCTATTGTGATGCTTCTTGTTTTGCACTTGTTGCCCAGGATTGCTTTTGCTCTTCTGGGTCTCTTCTGGTTCCATGTGAGTTTTAGGATTGTGTATTTTCTAGTTTTGTGGAGACTGTTATCAGTGCTTTGACTGGTGTTGTATTGAATCTGTGGAACACTTTTGAGTGTATGGCTATCCTAACAGTATTGGTTCTGCCTATTCAGAAGCAAGAGTCACCTTTCCATTTTCTGATATCCTTTTTTATCTTTTTCAGAGCACAGTGGTTTTCATTATAGAGGTCTTTTGCTTCCTTGGTTAGGTTAATTCCTAGGTATTTAATTTTTCTTAATGCTATTGTAAATGTTACTATTTTCCCAATTTCTTTTTCAGTGAGTTCATTATCAGCATGTAGGAAAACTATTGATTTTTGTGTGTTTTATTTTGTATCTTACTACATTGAGGCATTTGGTTACTAATTCTAAGAAGGTTTCTTTGGCAGAATTCTTTGGATCCTCTAGGTAGAGTATCATGTAATCTACAAATAAGGATTATTTGACTTCTTCCTTTCCTATGCATTTCCTTTTATTTCTTTCTCTTGCCTGATTGCTCTGGATAATGTTCCAAATACTATGTTGAACAGAGGTGACGGTAGTGGGTATCTTTTACTTGTTGCTGAGTTTAGAGGGAGTGCTTTCAGGTTTTCCTCATTTAATATGATGTTGACCTTTTGTTTGACATAAATAGCATATATCTAATTTAGCTACCGTCCTTCTATACCTATTTTCTTCAGAGTAGAACATGCAAATCTAGACAATCATAACGGTTTTATGGCAAAATGAAACAATGATTCTTTTGTACAAAGAACTAAATTTAGCACAGGAAGTTGGTTGTACAATAAAGGCTTTATACCAATTTTATAATTTGTTGATTCTTAACATGTTTTATTTTATTTTATTTTTTGTCTTTTTGTTTTATTTTTTTGAACAAGTGTTTTAGTTTAGAATTTCATTACTCATAAAAAGTGTTTTAGACCAAAAGATGTTATTCTTTCTTTGAAATTATACTTGTTAAGAGGACTTTTGTGGTTTCAGATATTGTCAACATAGGTAAACAATATAACACAATTTTTGGCCTTCATAATAACTTCAAATTGACTATAAGTATTAGGAGCAAATAACATTGAATGTATAATGGGCTTATCTACTACAATTGCATATAATTTCACTCACCAGCACAAACAAATGTTTCTGCAAAATTAGGTGCAAAATGAAATTGTACAGAATGAATTTTACTTTCTTACTGGTTTACATTATAAAATTAAACATGAAACCCTACGAAAATAACCCATTTTACCCTCAGACTTTTAGCATGCTTGACACTCTAGAATGATAGCATTTATAGGAACTGATTCTAATAAAATTCTATTGTGAAGTTTAAAAATGCTAAGGTACTCAAAAACC
The DNA here is from genome assembly GCA_004027595.1 of Dinomys branickii. NCBI lineage: Eukaryota > Metazoa > Chordata > Mammalia > Rodentia > Dinomyidae > Dinomys > Dinomys branickii. The sequence continues at coordinate 114,639 of PVLD010004594.1, forward strand.
AATGAAACATTTGTAACAATCTATGCACATAGATCCCACTTTGATTTGTAGATGGTTTTAGCTTCAGCTAGAGAACTTGTTTTCAATTCTAGGTAGGTTGCCTAGAATTGAGGAATTTCCCAAGATTTGCATTACAAAACCTATAGTCCCAGCAAGCTGGGAGTGGCAAACTGCCCTAATCCTAGGAGGCAAACATAAGAGAGTAAAAAAAAATCCTATTTTGTATAAAAACCTTTCTGAAATGTTCACTAAGTCTTTTCAAGAAAAAAAGAGAATGATACCATCTCACAGATGAAGGCAAATTTAAAGGTTATATGACCCAATACCTTTGTATTACCCACACAAATGTGGAAATCCAGGGAAGTTAAGGGATGCAGAAATGATCAAATAATAGCTGCTAAGTAACTGAAAACCAAGACTTTAGACTCCATGAATTCAAGATGGAATTTCTTCAAACTCAGAAGTAATTTTGTGTTTATAAATGCAGGTGAAATATGAAATTATAAATATCCATATAATTTAAATGAAATCTAAATTTACTTGAAATCACCATCATATAAAGCCTTTTGAATGTTTACGAGATTGAGTTGATTAGGTGGCTTTAGTTTGACATTTATATGTCCCTATACATGAGACTCAGGTAAAGCCTCAGTGATGGCTTGGCATCTAGAAATGAGCAGATCCAGCTCATTAGTGCTATGTGTGTATATGTACCACCCTAAAGCTCTGATGTACTTTAGGACTGCCAGAGTCTAATCCTGTAAGTTTTCTAAAATAACACAACAAATTTAATCTTACAGAAATGTAAGAGTAAATGTATAACTAGAGTTAAAGTTTTCCTGGGTTATTTAAAATTTCTACTCTAAATGTACAAGAGAAAATACCAAAGAATCAATGGAAATCTAAAGTTTGTAAAAACGTATCAAAGAAGACCACCTACCTTTGCTGTTTAGAAAATATGACCACAAATAGCATCACTGTTAGCCCAAATATTCCAAAGATCATAATTAAGAACCATGGAAATTGGAATTCTGAAACACACAAGAACATGTCACTTGGAATTATGAAAGTTTCAGCAAGGTTCCCATTTCATTATCTATTGCCACATAAAAATATTTGCTAATTTGAATTTATGTGATAACTTTGAAAACAGTAGGATTACTTAGGAGTTTTTTCTATTTTAAGAACATCTCAGTCTACTGTTCAAATCCTTTAACATTGAAGAGATCTTTCAAAACAGAAAGGATACAGTTCATATGAGCATGTTTAAAATAAAATAAAACAAAACAAAAAAACTTGCTTTAAACATCTAATTGGTCAAAGGAGTATCACTAAGGGCTTTGTTCTAGGACAAACTATTGTTTGTCAGATTTAACTGATCCCTACTTAAGTCCTTTTTCTTTCTTTTTCTAATGGTAATGATATGTTTAGCTTCTAGACTGAGGATCTATCAGAAAATGGGGATGTAGTCTTTATTATGAATCATGACAGAAACTTCTTAGACACACAAAACACAACTTTGCAGCTTTAAATTCCCCCAATCCTTCTGAAACTCCTGTCTTCAGTTTGCAGGATCCTGTGTATGAGACTTGCAGAAATCTGCAAACTTTCTATTTCATTTCTCAAGACTTAAGCATCTTTATTGCTTAAGACTGAACAACTTTGCAATTATTTCCCAGTATTCTTACCAACAGTGGAAGAGGCTTAACCACTTTTTAAATGAAAAAAATATATGGGATTTACCTCACTTTGCTTTTTAAAAAGTAGGCCTTCATGCTAAAATGTTTCCTTATTTAACAGATTATTAATATCTCTCAGGGAGATGAATATTTTAAAAGAATTTTATGGGAGAGAATATCATTTTGGATCATGTGGTATGTATAATTTTATATTGATGATATATTCAGAAATCCAAGAAGCCAGAGCTCCTCCCTCTTTTGTTTTAGCGTGGAAAGAAAAGCCAAATTAAAAAAAAAACAACTATGCTAAGTGAATCAGATGCCATCATTAAGCTCAAAAGATATATGGCAATTGTCCTTTTAAAACCATAATTGCATTATATGAAATATTTTCTGAAAACAAGCCAGGTAACTAGAGTTTAGAGAAAATGGTATGCCCATTTTGGCAGCATATATACTAAAATTGGAAAAAATGGTGTTAGTGAAATTTTCATCTTAGTGCTATTTAGTAACATTTAGTCTGTATAATAAATTCAGAAATATAATTTCTTTATAGCTTATGATTATCTCATTACTAAATCTCAACTCATAAAGCCCTAAAAAACCTTTGTTTTCAGTGGAAATAGGCTATAGACAATTCTCATACTAATGTGATAACACTGTACACTTTATTGCTCACTATTTACCAGACTTCTTTATTTCTGTACCTAAGAGTTTCATTCTTTTATTCTGCATTTGTAGGTCTCATTTTGTAAGACTTTAATCATTTTTATGGTTCCCTACCTAGATTTTCAGTTGTTTCACATTTCCTTTGAGTGTGACTAGCACACTACTTACTAGGCCTTCCTTCAGGTAAAAGCTACACTTGGACTTTTTAAAAAAGGAGTAAACACCATTATTACCTATATAGACTCAAATTTGAAGCTTTCTCTCAGATGCAATATATACATTCATCTGTACTTTCTTCTTTTGGGATTAGAAAGACATTTTGTCTGATTATGAATTCAAAATAAATTCATTGTAGAAAATTTTATAAATATAAATTTGCTGGAAATTCCACTATCTAAAAATAACCACAGCATTTTTCTATCTAAATTACCACCTAACCAAGCACTTTTCCTGAATTCAATAATTTAGAAACCAAATGTGCCTTCTGGCTTTGCAATTCATAATACCTGTTGTACATGGTAAGTGCAAGGTATCTCACCTTGATATCTGATGTTAATACCTTTTAATCTACACAACAAGCTAACAGTTAAGGCATGTATCAACTGATATAATGACATAAGCTATGTTAGCTGCCATTAAAATTTTTATTTACCTTCTTCACATGTAAATGAGCTCAACTGAGGAAGTGTTATGTAGAGCACTTCACTGAATTCGCCAAATTTTTCAGAGTTTTGTAGTCTGGATCTTACACGCACTTCATACTCTTTTTCCAGTCTCAATGAGTACAGTGGAACTGATGTTGACCTCACAGGGTCCATCTTTCAAGAAAAAATATAGTCTTATTGGCTAGATGATCAACAACTCAAAATAGTAGATGCTTCATGTGTTCTCTCATTTGTATTTAAAGTGAATTTCTATAAAGTGAGCAATATTAAAAAAGCCTAGAGGAAATTTGCTATTTAGAAGGTAATTGAGATAAATCATGTAAAGAATCATTTCAGTAAAAGGATAACAGCCTTCCAATTTATTCTGATAAAACCCAAAGATAGAATAAACTTGCTCAAAGAAATGTAGCTAGATCTTTATAGTGGTCTTTTATAAATTCTACTGAAATTAAAGTATAATGGAATTATTATAAGGAATAGCAGAATTTTAAAAAGACTATAGACATATTGCCTCTTTCTCTGGGCCACTTCAGTTTTATATAGATGAAAACATTACTGCAGAAAAAAATGTTTTTCAACATCAAAGAAATTATAGCCATAAGCAAGTAATAGATGTGTATTCCTTAGAAATTCCAAGTAATTGTTTATTCAAAATCAAAGAGTTGTAAAGGGTCCCAGAAATACAATAGTTGTCTATGATGAATGTTCAAATAATTAAAAAAAAATAACTATAGAGTTAATCTACTTGTTTCAGGAAGTTTAAACCCACTGCAAAATAATTTGCTTTCAAAATCCAAAAGACTCCAAAGGACTCCAGTTACTGGAGTCCTTTGATAATCAGCACGAGAGGCTCACAAAGTTTAGCATCAAGATGTCTTTTTCTCCCAGAGAAAGATAGACTGAAATTATTAGACTCTTAAAGCATATTTTTATCAACAAGATAGATTCAACTAGTAATGATATTTTCCTCCAAAACAAATATTCAGAGCAGGTACTCCATGTGCTTTTTACATATTTTCAGGTAGAACATTTTGTTCTAGTCTCTAGAATACTTGGAACACTCACATTTTCAACAGCATGGATTTCCAAATGAATAAAATCTTCATAATTTGTTTTATGAATTCTAAAGCTAGGATTTTGACATCTGAAACATTTTTTTCTTTCATCCCAGTTGGCTATGGTACTCAAAAGTACCTCATTTTTCCTATGTGCATAGTTTGGTTTTTATGTCTCTTTACAGAGCCTCTGAACATATGCAATATTTGCATACCTAAAATGATTTCTTTATTTACTTTTGGTACTGGAAACTGAACTCAGAACCTCATGCTTGATAGGCAGCTGCTGTGCTGCTGAGCTATATGCCTGGCCCTACAATGCTTTCTGTAATTCACCATTCAGAGTATTATACCTTTTTTCTAGTTTTCCTTAAAATACTTCATAAAGTCTATGTATTCATTCTTTTTTTTTTTTTTTTTTTTTTTTGCGGTACTGGGGATCAAACTCAGGACCCTGCACTTGCTAGGCAAGCGCTTATTCCACTGAGCTATATCCCCAGCCCTATGTATTCATTCTTGAGATCTCAATTTCTGTTATTATCACGAATACTATTTGTAGATTTCACCGACCGAATCAAAAAGGAGCCCTCAGTGATTTGAACCTTGACTGCCTCTGGTTTTTTTGAATAGCCCACACCAGCAGCACCAAATTCAAATTTTCTCAAATTGCTTTTACTATATTGGATGCTGTCATTGGCCTTTATGGGGTGTTTGTTCCTTCTTACAAATTCTCAGTGAAAATACTGTGTATGTTGATGTTGTAAGTCTTTTCTGGAAATTTTCTCCATTCTATTCTGCCAGATAATAACATACTTATTACTTACTATGTTTCACTGTTCAAATATACTTATGTACATTTGTTTATTTTATACTGCAATTTCCTAAGGGTACTCAATATCTTTCAAATATCAAATACATATATAATGAATGGTGCATCATCTATGAACTTGAAAAAGAACAAATGAATCCAAAAGTTATCAGAAGAAAGGGAATGATAAACATCAAAGAGATAAATGAAAAATGTCAACAAAAATAAGTTGGTTTTTTTCAAAAAACTACAAACCTTCACCTAGAAAAAGAAAATAAAATGAAGGAAGAGACATTACAGTTGGTGCCATAGGAAAAAAGAGCTTAAGGAACTGCTTTTTGAAATTTAAATATACTTTTAAATTGATACATAAAATATAAAAAGTATGGGTTACTCTATGCTATATGTATATCACATAACTTGATTTCCTTAGCATTCATTTATATATATATTCATTATATAGATATTCATTTCTATATATATGTGGGTATGTATACATGTATATGTGTGTGTGTATATATATATAGAGAGATAGATATAGATATATATGAATGTAACTAGATTTACAGTGAGAATCAGAGTATCAAACGAGTTATAAAGAGTTTGCAGTCCATAAAGGAAGTGTGTGCAAAGCTGAGACCATGCAGAGTGAGTTGTGGAAAAGATTACCATTACAAAGAGGTAATGCACTTTACATTAGTACAATAGGAAAAGGCTTGAAAATCTCTCAGGTATAAGCCACATTTACCCATCATAAACTCAAAGGTGCGAATGTGCAAACCTGAGGAGAGAGCCTCTGGGGCCCCTGCTTGAGATGGGCCATCAAGGGAATTGGTTCCTTAGCATTCATTCCACCGTGCTCAGTTATCTAGGCACTCAGAGTCTACTGCAGCCATGCTCCCAAGGGTCTGGTTACTGCTTAAAGTAGCAAGAGACCTTGGTGTCATCCATGTGGTGCTGTTTTATCTGGCCTACAGAATGCAAGAGTTGTAGGATCATGGAGGCTTCCACTCAGATTTTAGAACAAGGCTGGGAGGCCAGGCAATATGCCCATGAAAGAGCAGTGTGTGAAGCTATGAGAGTAAAGCTAAAAGTGCAGTGAAGACACTAGGAAGTTGCAGATACAAGGAATTTATAACATATCTTGCAGAGGTCATGTGGACTACAACCATCAGTGTAGTAGGGGCAGAGTTACCAAAGAGTATTGGAGTTCACATCTTGCTATAACCTTTCCTGAATACTGGAAAGAAGCTACAGTCCTTTTTCTGCTCGGTTTTGGTCCTATTTGTTTCTATCCCCTATTTCTCTCTTTTGAAGTAGGATATTTATACTTTGCCATTGTATATTGAAAGTACTTATTGGAAATATTTAACTTTCTTTCTTATTTTTACAGGTGCTCACAATTAAGAGGCTGCTCTGTGTCTCAGTGGAGATTTTTGACTCTTAAGAAATGCACTAAATTCATTTTGCTTAATGAAATGGACAGAAGCCTTTTGAAGGCCAGGAGTGGAAGGATGTGGTTCAGATCTAAAATGTGCTCCCAGAGTCTCATGTATTTGGCAGATAATTGCATCATGGGGTGCTATAGTCATCACTGGACTCATCCATTGATGAGTTCAGTAGCTAAAAGTCTACTAGGAGATGGGGCTTGGTCAGAGGTGGGTTACTGTGGGGTGATTTCAAGGGTAGTAATACTGCCCAAATTCTTCTCTGTCTGCTTTCTGTCATACCCACCACAGTACCATTTCTGTCTTGGAGCTAATTAAACCTCTAAAAACTGTGAGCCAGAAAAACAAAAAAAAAAAACTGTGAGCCAGAATAAATGTTTCCTTCTTTAAATTTTGGGTGTTGTGCATTTCTTCTAAGCAATGGGAAAGTGATTAATACAGTAAATTTGTAAGATATACAATGAACATACAAAAATCAGTAGCATTTGTCTATGTTAATAATGAACTATTCAAAAAAGAAATCAGGAAAATTACAAATTCTATAATAAAAATTACTTAGGAGTAGATACAACTAAGGAGGTGAAAGGTTTATACTAAAAAATGTAAAGCACTAAAGAATAAAGACTCAAATGAATAAAAAATTATCTGGTGTTTACATATGTGAAGAATAAATATTGTTAAAATGTCCATACTATTCAAAATGATCTATATATTCAATGTGCCCCTATCAAATCCCAATAACATTTTTTCATATAAATAAAAAAGTCATAAAATTCACACAGAATCACAAAATACCCTGAGTACCTAAAGCCATTGGGCAATAGGAATAAAACTGGAAGCCTCATTCTACTGGACTTCAACATGTACTACAGAGCTGTTATAATGAAAACAGTATGGTACTTATATAAGAACAGACACATAAACCAACATACAAGAGTAGGAATCTCCAAAATAAATTTAAGCATTTACAATCAATTGATTTTTAATAAATGTGTTCTCAATATAAAATGGGGATGATAATCTTTTAGTAAATGGTATTGCAAAATCTGTATATCCACATGCAGAATGATATTAGAGGCTTATCTCATACTGTATACAAAAATAAATTCAAACTGTATTAAAGAATTATAAGATTTGAACTTCTAGAGGAAGTCGTAGGAAAGTCTGTGGACATTACTTTTGGGAATAATTTTTTGGATATGACTATAAGAACCTAGGAAACAAAAAGAAGAATATGTAACAGAATAATATCAAGCTAAACATGGGCTGCCCAGCCAAAGAAAGCAAAGTGAATACACATCCTATGGGATGGAAGAAACATGTATAAGCCAATTATATGATAAGAAGTTAACATTAAGAATACACGGAGAAAGCCAGGAGCAGTGGTGCACCCCTGTAATCCCAGCACTCAGGAGGCTGACGCAGGAGGATCATTGTAAGTCTGAGACCAGCCTGGGCTACAAAGTGAGCGCAGGATCAGCCTGAACTGTATAGTGAGACTGTCTCAAAAGAACAAAAAAAGAAAAAAAAAAAAAAGAAAAAAAGCATACATAAAATAATTTACACAACCCAATGGCAAGAAAACAAACAATTTTAAAATGGGGAAAGTACCTACATTTCTCAAAAGAAAATATTGAAATGGCCAATAGGAATGTGAATAAATGCTCTACCTCAACAATCAGTGGGGAAATAGAAATTAAAACCACAATAAGTTAGTACCTCACTTCAGTAAAAATGGGCATTATTGAAAAGACAAGATCTAAATATGTTGGAAAGGAAGTGGAAAAAGTGGAATGCCTTCCCATTGTTGGGAATGAAAGTTAATACATAGATGGGGACCGGTTAGGCAGCAGAGAGAGAACCTCCCAGAGGATTACCACCCAAACAATGAAATATAGCAATATGAAGACAGAAATGAGGACTTCCGGGAAGAAGACGACCAGCCGAGAGAGCGAGTGCGGAGGGAAGAACGGCTTCAGCTCCTGAACCCGACAGAGAACGCGCTACTGGGACAAAGTGCGCCAAACTGGGCAGTGCTACGGGATCCCGCTCAGAACCCCACCCCCGCAGCCAGCGCTGCGCGAACTGGAGCAACAGCGACCAGCCGGCGGGATTTCTGAGTCGGGGAAAATCTCCATCCAGGGAAAAACATCTGAACGGCACTCCTGTCTGCACGATCACAGGGTGAGTTAAGTGCGCGCTCTAACCGGTTTTTCCTGAATCGGGAAGAAGCTCAGC